>KN886922.1:37550-50358 GCA_000934455.1 Apostichopus parvimensis
GTCCATAACATCTATGTTGGCTTGCACATTTAATCTTCTGGGGAGTAAAAGCTCATTTCGTGTAACAGGTTCAAATAATGCTCTGGAATCTTCTTGGGCATCATCTATTCAACGACATCAGTGGTTTACAACAAGCAGAGCAACCTCTCTTTGACATATATATCTCTTTTATCAGACTTAGTCTGGGTCAGTAAATCATCTAATTTGTGCAAACACAGAGGGAAAGAAGATTTTAGATTTTCTCCTTTTTTTAACAGAGAAGAATTAAAATGCCTTTTTACTAAGAAGATTTATTTGGCCAACACCACCTTTAATTCCTGGTTTACTTTTAAGACGGATTATCCTCTTAGTGTTGACAATATCGGCTTATATAGCTGTGATAAGCTGGGGGACTGAAAAGACTTCTGCATCAACTTTCAACTAGAGGAATTTGAAAGGGTCAGCTTAGCGCTCCTAAGTTGCATAATCGTTGCCTGTGCACAATGTGTTTGAGTGAGTATTGAAAAGAAGGATATTAACAGAAAGAAAAGCAAACTTTCAATTCTTAAGGGAGTGGGACTGTGGAAGTGATCATACAAGGTTAAATTATCAATAAAGAAATTTCCTCTAAAAGACAAAGTTCGTGTCAACTAAAAAACAAATGTATAGCTAGTTCTCTGGAAATACTGATACTCCTTTGAAATTAGTGTTTAATTTGCAAGACTTTGTGACCAGTACAATATTTAATATTTAAGTTTTTGTTACTATTTGTTTTTAGGTTTTGCATTTGTAAAGCGCTTTGAGCAGCTTTGCTGATTATTCACTATATAAATATTACTAATTAGTATTATTATTATTATTACAATAGGTTCAAATTCAGCACCAAGGATAATCATCTACCAATGGAACTTTGCTAAATTATGTTGACTGGAAATAACTGGGCTTGAAATTAACACTGGCATGTTGCCATAGTTTCAGTTTTCTTATATCTGACCCTTAACTCTTCCACCCAACAGAGCCCCCTTCCTCCCCCAGAGTCAGAAGAAGGTCACATAGAAATGGAGTGTTACGAACGTGATTAATTGATCAAATTTCTAATCCATCATTTATGGCACATTTCGATGAACGTAACTGCAATATTTACAAGGTTCCATATATCTATGGGGATTAATTATGTTTGGCATTCTGTTTTGCAATTTATGGTTGCTTTCAAAGAGATTGTTTCTGAGAGTGGCTGATTCGCTGTGGGGTACTAAGGGTTAAACCCAATTCTTAGCATATTTCCTCAGGAATAAGTAAGCAGTTTGGTAGCTGGCCTCCCCCCCCCCCCCCCCCCCCCCCCCCCCCCCACTAACATAACTGCCTTTAACCCATGGTCTCTATGATAGACCATGCTTATAATATTGCCGATGAAAAATGTAAAACTGAAAAAAAAGTTACAAACCTGAAGAAAGCAGGTCCTCTCTGGAACATCCTCCGATACATTAGAATGGTAAGACTCAACAGGAAAGACGGGGTAGTTATCATTCACATCTGCAATGGTCACAGTGACAGTGGTGGTGGAGTTCAGTGAAGGTACACCAAGGTCCGAGGCCATCACAGTCAACACCACTTGGCTGGCTTCCTCCCTGTCCAACCGTTTGGCAGTCGTAATCATCCCTGACTCGGCCTGAATCACGAACCAATCGGCAAAGGGTTCACCTGTGTCCGCGATAGAGTAAGTAACCTCCGCATTAATTCCAGCATCTCTGTCAATGGCAGAGACCGTCGCCACCAACGTACCGTTGAGAGAAGTCTCACTTTTTGTGGCTGTATACGGCGGATCTTGAAATATCGGAGGGTTGTCGTTAACGTCTTCGACAATCAAGGTAAAGTTAACTTCCCCAACCAGAGGCGGAGATCCTCCGTCCATCGCGCGGATCACGATATCGTACGATGCGACATCCTCCCGATCTAACGGCTCTGCCACGCAGATGAGGTAAATGATGTCATCCTTGGTAGTGAGACTAAAAACATCCTGCCCGCCGATTAATTGAACGTCTATATTTTCCAAATCGTCATCGGGATCGTTCACCGATATCCTGGCGACAAAGTCTCCTAACGAAGCGGCCTCCGAAATTTTCGGAGAACCATCTCCACTCGTGAAAAGGACATCTATCGACGGAGGATGTTCATTTTCATTTTGGATCGTGATTCGAACAACTTTAAAAGGAGATTCCAATGATGGGATTCCATCATCTCTGGCCTTAATTAAAAGAGTATAGCTGCTTGCATCTTCAAAATTCAGCGGCTTGTTTAAGAATATTTCTCCTGTGGCCGAGTCAATTCTGAATATACCTCCGCGATTTGATGTGTCCAAGATTCTGTAAATGACCAGCCCATTACGGCCACCGTCACTATCATTTGCATACACTTGAACGATTCTGTCATCGACTGCAAATGATTCAGATAAATTAACTTCCACTTCTCCAGGTGGGTAGAAAGAAGGAGGGCTTTCATTTACATCGAGAATTTCAATACTGACATTCATTGAGCCCGTCAATGGGGGATTACCACCATCAAAGGCCAGTATGACAAGATCGACATGAGGAAGAACTTCACGATCCAGTCTTTTGTCCACTACCAAATCGAGCTGTAAGTCCTTTGCATTCCCAAAGGCTTCAATGGTTTCAATCCTAAAATATTCACCTATGTTCCCTCCTGTGATATTATAACCTACAATACTATTTTCTCCTAAATCTGGGTCCGAGGCAGAGTCTAGGGTCCTTCTTGTACCCACTACCACATTCTCCGAAAATTCTACATTAAGTTTGTCTCTTGGAAATTCTGGTCTGTTGTCATTCTCATCGGTAACAAAAATTTCAATTGTTATCGCTGGCGTACCGCTTACAGGAATTGCAAGTACGCTGTATTCCGACTCTGTTTCTCTATCAAGAGGCTTCAATAATGTTATAACACCTGATAAGTTGAACTCAAACCACTCTGATGTTGATGGAACAAAAAAGTATGGCCCACTTGTTCCAGAATCTGCTGCAACATCTCCTACCCTCGACCCTTCTCCCAACCCTTCAGGTACATTGTACGTTAGAGTACTCTCTTGAGCATCACAAAACTTCCCATGAAAAGATAACAGAAGTAGAAGTGTACACAACAACATTCTGTGTATGCCACACATGGCCATAAAGTTGAAATGTTTAGTTCTAAGTTGAAACTTCTGATGAAACACAGAGTCTGTTTGGGGAAATATGTCCCAACTCCAGCACTTACTGTGTGGCACAGAGTAAGACATGTTGTGACAATGGGACTATCCTAAACAAGTTATTTCAAGCATGAACAGTTACTGTTACTATTAGCATAGTCAAGTCATGGTTAGGCTTTAGTTAGGCCTATATAACAATCCCCGGTATTAGGTCATGCAAATAGCTTCATAATATTACTAAGACTAGAGATAGACCCGTTCTTAGTCTAGTTACACATGAACTGTGTTATTCATATTCAATTACTAATAATAGCCTAGCATGGGCTATTTGCCATCCCCGATCATTACCAAACCATAAATTGTCCACAAATTATTGAATGACAGAATTGGTAACACAGGTTAAAATTGACAAACTCCCTTTTTCCGACTTATTTAAAATTAATTCAGGCAAAATCGATCGGAACAGACGACCAACTTTTAGCAGACTAACTGCTAATAACGAAACGTAGGCCAAACACTAACAGAACTGAACAAGAGTCTAACGTTACAACTGTTACTGTTGTTAGCGTCTATTCAATATAAGAAAAATATACTTCGGTAGCAAGTCAACGAATTAATCCCAAACAAAAATACTTCCAAGGATAGAAACAAATTCAAAAGTAAAACTTCCTACGTCAGGTTAAAGTGTTTGAGTTAAATTGGTCCATGGAAGATTGAAATTATGGAAGTTGTATTCCAGTGTCCGACTCGATATCCAAATTCCAATACAAGTAATGCATGCAGTCGATCTTTTATGAATCCAATGTGAGCCTTCAGTTTTAAGCGACAGTATATTGTACATTACGGTATGCATACAAAAGCCAACTGCATTCTTAGTTTGCGGATCGGAGCAGACGGTTTACAAATGAACGGCGCTATTTATCATTTTCTTAACAAGAAGTCGTCAAAGGTATAGCGCCAGGACACGACAGGCCAAATAAAGTTTATCAAACGTTGATAATCTCTGGAGCCTGAAAATATTTTACTCGGAGCTTTTTTGTGTGGTAACTGAAGAAGAACAAGTTTCCTCCAACCTCTATTATAAAGCGCTTTCTATATCAATCGCGTAAGAGCATCTACCTATAGTGTTAATCGGCGTTATCGCATGTTATTTGAGGTTTTTATTGCAATTATTCGTCAAGCGTAGAACATACATGTTCCTAATCCAACGGAATCATACAAAAAGATGCAATTTGGAGGCTATTGTTTAAACAATTTCAGACAAAATATTGGCAATTTCAAAGGGAATAATTGACATAAAAACATTCGGTAATTTTTAGAGATTAAACATTTTATATAAAAAGTTAAAGTTTGATACCAAATATAGAAACTTCGATACAATGTACAATGAATTTTAACTTCTTCTTCGGAATGTCGACTTTTTATATCGTCGGAAAGTTGTTTTTAAAGAAAACTTCACAAACATAAACAATTTCGGTTAAATAGTCCCTAGTGGAAATATTGGGATGAATTACCCGAAAATTTAGATTTATTATCCGCCGGAAGTTGATAACATTAAAAATCGAAATAAGTCGGATAGACGAGATACAAAGTCGAATTTTCAGTATATGAACCCACATCAGGAGAAAGAAGAGGAGACACTTTGAGATAAAATAGTACAAAGCAATTTCCTATCTGAGCCAGGGTAGCGTCAACAAATTAAACCAAAAATCTTATGAACATTATACTTTATGATGTCTAGCTTGCTAAGCCCACTTGTTACAAGTTGTGGGAATTCCAGCATTATTTATATTGTTTGCAGATTGCAATTACCACCTGTTGCAGCAAGATTAATTGTTCTCTAGCGCCACCAATTACGTCACTTATATATTGGTATAAATCGAGTGAGAAAGAAAAGAAAGTAGAGTTAATTAACTCTCAATCATAGCAAATCCGTGGGATTTATATTGTTGGACACAGCTTGTAAGTATTGTTGTATATTTCTCGTCATTTTGGTAGGAAATTAGATAAATGCTAACTTTAATGAGCTGTGGGGTCAAACTATAAAATAAGGGCCTAGGGGGGTTTTACGATTTTGTTGGAAGAAGCGTGCGTATCAGCAGTGCATGTTGTGCTGGTGATGTGTTCGTTGGACGTTCACAGTTGCAGTCGTTTTTGTACTTTTTGTGTACAAGTACCAGGGGCCTATGAAGGCATGAGACCTAGGCATATAAGATGTATGCGATGCATCCAGGGACTTGTTTGATTGTGCGTGCAGTTAGTTGTACAGTGCAGTGTGGGATGATAAGATTAGTGAAAGTACAGTGACTCTTTGTGTTTGGAAGAAGATTTTACAGTGGTTGTTGATCTATGAGTTTAGATTGTTGTGTGTTATTTAAGACAGATTTTAATTGTTTTACTGTTATTGATTTCAGTGAACCGTTACGACAGAAGTTATTGTTGACTTTGTTAGACGTGGTCGTCAAGGTCAAGTAGACATCAAAATAAAGATAAAGCTACACCATATTCATGCGTCATATCGTTGTCGTTTGTGTGTGATTGACGAGTTCAGCTAATCCAACATAACATTACACCCATGAAGCCTGCGACGCTTCATGTTAGTTCAAAGCTTTCCAATTGTTAAACAACTTTGGAGAAAATATTTATATCAGACGATAGCAAATAAATATGTCGATGGAGGAACAATCCACAAGTGAAATGAATGTTGATTCATTAAAGAAGTCATGCACGGGCTACTTAGGTAGACTCGGACGCTGCTATAAAGAGCTAGAAGTGTTACTAAGGGATACAGGAAACTACAGTGATGTCCTTAAAAAGTATGGTGAACTGGAAAATATATTCCAAACATATCAGCTGAAATTTGATGAATATGCGAGTAAACTTACTGAAGAAGAGGCCAAGATAGCGGCAAATGAACAATTTAGCAAAGCAAAGGCCAATAAAGAGGAGTTCGACAAACGTATCCAAGAGTGGATTTCTGACGCTGCTATCGCAAGAAAGGCGACTTCAGGAGGTGAGGCCATTGAAAACCAGTCGGTAAAGTCAGCAGGGCGTCAATCGGAAAAGAGCAACAGTAGCACCAGCTCGTCGGTAGTTCGATTAAAAGAAGCAAAAGCAAAGCGAGCACTGGCTGATCTCAAGCGGGAAAAACTCCGGAAAGAACAACTTCTGAAGGAGGAGCAGCTAAAGTTAGATCAAAGGTGGGCCATACTCGAAGTAGAAGCTGAAATAGCCAGTGCCGACGCTGAGATCGAGATATGGGACAACGAACCAAAACAAACATTACCTATAAATGATATGGTAAGAGGTGAGGTGGTAACTGAAGTTTGCATGGATAATAATCAAATAAATGGTGGTAACTCAGGCCTAAACCCCAATGCACAGGTATGGGGAGGCCCAAAGGGGGGAACTTCCCAACTAGTGAGAAATGATAAAGTACAAATGACAGATTTTGTTGAAGCAATAAATATGTCTGTTAATATGCCCAGGCCAGAGTTGCAAACCTTTGACGGTAACCCGATAAACTATTGGAAATTCATAAGTTCATTTGATGTAAATGTCGCCAGTAGATTGACAGATGATCGTGCTAAGTTAACATACTTATTACAATATTGTGAGGGAGATGTTAAAGATTTTGTATCATGTTGTGTTCTCATGCCACCGGATGTCGGGTATAAGGCGGCTCGATCAATATTGGAACAACAATATGGCCAGGCGCATGTTGTGACACACGCCCTTATCAATGACATATTGGATAGGCCTCAGATCAAGGCTAATGATGTTAGTGCATTGCTAGATCTCTCGCGCAAAATGCGAAGATGCGAAATTACGTTGCGTCAAATGGGTCATACAGCTGATTTAAACGCAAGTGATAATTTATTAAAGATTCAGAGGCTATTGCCAATGTACATGCAAACGGAATGGGCAAAAAGGGCTCAAAACAAAATAGTTCGTGGGGTGGTCCCAGATTTCAATCATTTGACAGAGCTAGTGGAGGAAAATGCTCGAATAGCCAGCAGTATTTATGGCAGGAACCTGCAGCCACACACTAAGGATAACAAAAATGTGCACAAATTCAACAAATGGGGCAAAGAAAACAGGGTGACAACATTGACTACCACAGCCACTGGGCCACAGTTCTCCCCAAAGCAGTCTTGGAAATGCCTGTGCTGCCCTCAACAACATGACCTTGCCTCCTGCGAGCAGTTTAAGGCCAAGTCGCAGAGAGAAAGGTTCAAATTAGTGCGTAAGGCTAGGCTGTGCGACAACTGCTTTAAGCCAAGACACATGGCAAAAGATTGTAGGTCGTCACCAGGATGTCAGTCACCCGGATGTGGTATGAAACACCATCCGTTATTGCATATCCCTAGAGATGATGCTGGGGCCGGAACTGGGCGTGTAACTCAGACACAGTTAGACAATCAAACCGCAAGTGGGGTAAGTTTGTCAACGTCAACAAATGTCAAGGTAGGTCTAAGAGTGCTTCCTGTTAGGATAAAGGGTGAGTACCAAGAGGTTACAGCACTAGCCATATTGGATCAGGGAAGCAACACATCATTGCTCACGAAGAAGTTAGCAAGAGAACTAGGTTTAGGGGGAGAAACAAGGTCATTCAGCTTAAGCACCGTGAACAATCAAGGTGGTGGAACAGTGAGTAGGGGAACAGAAGTTGAGTTATCAATAAAGGGTATTGATAGTCAAAGTGAAACTATAGAGATGTCCAATGTGTGGACAATCGACACACTTCCAGTGATGGAGAGAAGTGTCCCTGAACAAACGGACATAAACCAATGGCCGCACCTTAAAGGAATCCAGTTGCCAAATATGGAAGGCTTAGATGTAAACCTGCTGATCGGGAGCGATACCCCAGAAGCCTTTTGGGTATTGGACGAAAGAAGAGGGCGCCCAAAGGAGCCATACGCGGTTCAAACTCCATTAGGATGGACTGTACTGGGTCCGTTATCAACCACAAGAAGTAAGGAAAACAGGTTTGTAATAAATCATGTCATAGCGGACAATCTTGAAGAACAGGTGGGTATGTTTTGGAAGATAGATCATGGACTTGGTAAGTACTCTGATGAAAAGGTAGGAGATTCTCTTGACGATGTTCGAGCGCGAAACATAATGGAGGACTCTGTGGTACGTCAGGATGGGCATTACAGCATAGCCATGCCATGGCGAAATTCCCCATCGGTGCCAAACAATAAGTCGATGGCCTTGGCCAGACTCCAGGGTCTGAGGAGAAGGTTCGACAGAAACCCAGATTTACATCAGAGGTACAAAGCGGTGATGGAGGAGAATATCCAGAAGGGTTATGCTCGAGAAGTGGACACTAGTCACGATAAAAGTAAGATTGGGTCTATTTGGTATCTACCTCATCAAGCGGTCATTAATCCCAAAAAACCTGGAAAAGTTCGGGTGGTGTATGACTGTGCGGCAACATACCAGGAAACCTCACTAAACCAGCAGCTATTACAAGGGCCTGACAATACAAATAGTTTGCTCGGTGTTCTAACTCGTTTTAGGCAGGAACAGATAGCTCTAGTTGCAGACATCGAAGGTATGTTTAATCAGGTAAGAGTCAAGCCCAGTGATGCAGACATGCTGAGATTCCTATGGTGGAAGGACGGTGATACATCTAAACCAATAATGGAGTACCAAATGGTAGTGCACTTATTTGGTGCCAAGTCCTCACCGAGCTGTGCAGGTTTCGCATTGCGTAGGACCGCTGAAGATGGCGGAGATAAGTATGATCCAGAGGTAAGTCAAACAGTCAGAGAAAATTTCTATGTAGACGACTGTTTAAGGGCTGTCGAGTCCAGAGAGAAGGCTAGAGAAATGATCTCTCAATTATCAGAGTTGTTGGGTCAAGGAGGGTTCCACCTAAGAAAATGGATGAGTAATGATAGACAGGTGTTGACAGGGATACACCCTAGCCAGCGTGCCTCCACGGCGATGAATCTGGACTTAGATCATCTACCAATAGAGAGGACATTGGGAGTACTCTGGGACACGGAGAGGGATCAGTTTACCTTTAAAGTGTCAGATCAGCAAGTACCGGAGACGAGAAGAGGTATCTTATCAGCAGTCAGCTCACTCTACGATCCGTTGGGATTCGTAGCGCCCTTCACGATGGAAGGCAAGTTTATATTACAGACATTATGCGCTCAAAGATTAGGATGGGATTCGCCGATTGGGGATGAGGAACGTCAGAGATGGCAAAGGTGGTTGTCTGAATTGCCCGATTTAGAAAGCATAGCCATTAATAGATGCTTTAAGCCAAAGGGCTTTAAGGAGGTGGCATATGACTTGCACATATTTGGAGATGCGTCAGAGAAGGGATATTCTGCTTGCGCATACTTGAGATCGTCGACTCCCAAAGGGGAAGTCCATTGTGCGTTTGTTTTAGGGAAGGCTCGTCTTTGTCCTCTCAAGAAGATGACAATTCCGAGGCTCGAACTCACAGCAGCTGTATTGGCAGTCAAAGTTGGTCAAGTTTTGGAAGAGGAACTGAGAGTACCAATTAGAACTATAACATATTGGACAGATTCCACATCAGTGTTGTTGTACATAGGAAACCAAAGCCGTCGTTTTAAGACGTTTGTGGCGAACAGAGTGGCCAAGATAAGAGAATCCAGCGACCTTCAACAATGGAGGTATGTGGACTCAAAGAGCAACCCGGCCGATGATGGATCGCGGGGCCTCCATGCGGTAGATATAACTACGGATAGCCGATGGCTAAACGGACCATCGTTCTTGTGGAAAGATGAAGACTCGTGGCCAAAAAGTCCATTGGAGTCAGTAGTTGGTCTTGGTGATACGGATATCGAAGAGATCAAGGAAGAACAGAAACAGGTGTTCCAAGTTAGCGAGAATAACTCATGTATGACGAGCCTTCTTGAACGGTACTCTACATGGAGTAAACTTAAGGGAGGAGTAGCATGGCTACTGCGCTACATTAAATGGTTGAGAGCCAAAACTAAAGGGCTCAAATATATAGAGGGAAAGACCTTATATTTAGGAGACTTCAGAGAGGCTGAAGCGGCGATAGTCAGATGTACACAACGGCAGGTTTTTGCAGAAGAGATAAAGTCGTTGAGCAAAGAGGGTCAAAGTGTCTCATGGAAGCAGAATGTTTTCAAGAAACTTTCCCCGATGATGGTGGATGGAATATTACGAGTAGGGGGGAGACTGGAGCGAGCTCCTATCAGCTTTGAAGAGAAGCACCCGATAATCTTGCCATCAGATCACCATGTAACGAGATTGATAATTGAGTGGTACCACGGGTTGGTAGGTAATTCTGGCATGGGAATGACATGGGCTTCAATTAGAAGTAAGTTTTGGATCCTGAAAGGGGGAGCTACAGTCAGAAGGGTAATAGGTAAGTGTATTAGTTGTAGGCGTAGGAATTCACCTCGTGGAGAGCAAATTATGGGTGAGTTGCCATGCGAGCGTGTTACACCTAATAAGTCACCTTTCAGCTTTGTGGGAATAGACTATTTTGGGCCACTAATAGTGAAACAAGGCAGAAGCCAAGTGAAGAGGTGGGGTTGCCTATTCACGTGCCTTACTATGCGGGCAGTACACATAGAATTAGCAGATTCTCTAGACACAGACTCGTTTCTAAATGCATTCAGGAGGTTTACAAGTCGTAGAGGTAGGCCTGATAAAGTTTTTAGCGACAACGGGTCTAATTTCAAAAGTGGCGAAAGGGAATTACGAATGGCTATACAGGAGATGGAGAGTGACAGCATACGTAGGTCTCTATGCTGCAAAGGTATTGAATGGCATTTCAATCCCCCCACAGCCAGCCATATGGGAGGGGCTTGGGAAAGGATAATCCGATCGGTGAGACGGATATTAAAGGCATTGTTAAAAGAACAACTAGTGAATCAGGAGGTGCTACATACAGTAATGACCGAAGTTGAGCAAATCCTCAACTCGAGACCGTTAACGCAGATCAGCTTGGATCCTCGCGATGCCGAGCCGCTGACTCCTAACCATCTTCTGTTATTGAGAGCAAATTCGGGTGGGCCACCAGGTAATTTCGAGAAGAATGATGGTTACGGTCGCAAACAATGGCGTCAGAGTCAATATATAGCAGATCAGTTTTGGAGAAGGTGGGTAAAAGAATATTTACCATTGCTGCAAAGTCAGCAGAAGTGGCACAAAGAACGAAGGAATCTTCAGGTAAATGATATAGTGCTAGTAGTCGATGACAGACTGCCGCGTGGGCAATGGTCAGTTGGAAGGGTTGTCAAGGTATTCCCAGACAGCAAAGGTAGAGTAAGACAGGTAGAGGTCCGGGTGGGTTCGCATTATTTAAAACGGCCTATCGTAAAGCTTTGTTTGTTAGAAGGCTGCAGCGAAGTTCAATAAAAGCTGAACATAAATGCTGGCAAGTGTGACACACCAGGCGCCTGGCCAAATGTATATAAGTTTAACTGTGTTATGATGTATAGTTATTGTCGTTGTACAGTGGATGTTCATTGTTAGTAAGTTAATTACAAGTGTTGTATTCATATATATATATAGTGGGACCGGAAAGAAAGACCGGCAGAGTGTAGTGACACTCAGTTGTGTTACAGTTCATGTTTAATCAAGTTTAGGGGCTTTGAGAAATTAATGCTGCTTAAAATTAAAGGGGAATGATCGTCTTGTAGTCGGATCATTTGGGGCCGGAATGTTGCAGCAAGATTAATTGTTCTCTAGCGCCACCAATTACGTCACTTATATATTGGTATAAATCGAGTGAGAAAGAAAAGAAAGTAGAGTTAATTAACTCTCAATCATAGCAAATCCGTGGGATTTATATTGTTGGACACAGCTTGTAAGTATTGTTGTATATTTCTCGTCATTTTGGTAGGAAATTAGATAAATGCTAACTTTAATGAGCTGTGGGGTCAAACTATAAAATTAGGGCCTAGGGGGGTTTTACGATTTTGTTGGAAGAAGCGTGTACATCAGCAGTGCATGTTGTGCTGGTGATGTGTTCGTTGGACGTTCACAGTTGCAGTCGTTTTTTGTACTTTTTGTGTACAAGTACCAGGGGCCTATGAAGGCATGAGACCTAGGCATATAAGATGTATGCGATGCATCCAGGGACTTGTTTGATTGTGCGTGCAGTTAGTTGTACAGTGCAGTGTGGGATGATAAGATTAGTGAAAGTACAGTGACTCTTTGTGTTTGGAAGAAGATTTTACAGTGGTTGTTGATCTATGAGTTTAGATTGTTGTGTGTTATTTAAGACAGATTTTAATTGTTTTACTGTTATTGATTTCAGTGAACCGTTACGACAGAAGTTATTGTTGACTTTGTTAGACGTGGTCGTCAAGGTCAAGTAGACATCAAAATAAAGATAAAGCTACACCATATTCATGCGTCATATCGTTGTCGTTTGTGTGTGATTGACGAGTTCAGCTAATCCAACATAACATTACACCCATGAAGCCTGCGACGCTTCACCACCAATAGGCCCATATATATTCTCCCGATGTGGGCCATGTCGGATGGGGAGGGGGATCATTCGGGGATGAAACACGGTCCGCGAAAAAATGGCAAATGAAGAAACAAACCGAAACAGAATAAAAATAAATAAGCATGATACATGAATTTCGATAAGCTGTTTGC
>KN886922.1:58103-69062 GCA_000934455.1 Apostichopus parvimensis
CAACTCAAAGAACTCGGTCTCTTCCGAAGGCAAGTTGGTAGCAGTCAAAGCTTTGAGCAGATAGGAAAAGTCGTAACCACTGTTGTATAAACAGGAAAACAAGAGAAACAGGATGAGTTCGAACCAGTGCCAAATGGACATCTCGGGAGAAAGGGCAGGCAGGCAGGGAGATGGGAAGGAGTGACTGCTGCCCACTTAATGGTATCACCTTTTTTTTGGAATTTTCTATAATGGCTGTTTTAAGCATGAGGATTAACATACAGAGCATGACTCTAGCTATGACCACAACTGATCACACAAATAACACTCTCCTACACTAAACATTTATATTTTTTAATTATTCTAGATTCCTTTTGGAAATTTGTGAACCCCATGTAATAGTAGATACAAATGTA
Organism: Apostichopus parvimensis; assembly: GCA_000934455.1. NCBI lineage: Eukaryota > Metazoa > Echinodermata > Holothuroidea > Aspidochirotida > Stichopodidae > Apostichopus > Apostichopus parvimensis. The sequence goes on from KN886922.1 coordinate 58,499, forward strand.
CACATAAACATACACGTATGCACACTTAGACGAAAAGCTTGCATAAAACACATAACAAACCTACATACTATAAACTTTCCATGGCTATATAAACTACAAATGATAAACTACAAATGTTCAGTTAACAAATAGTTCCTAAAGTGACTCTTGCAAGAGGAAATTGAAGAGGGCTCTTTAATAGTATTTGGAATGGATTCCGGGTTTCAGGCCCAGTATTTTACTTTACAGTGCTGCATTGTTGTGGGATGTTAATTTCAAAGCACAGTTTAGGAATATGTTATGAACCTCAATTCCAACAATGCTTAAAGTTGTCATGTATTGCTTAGCTTCCGATTAAACTCTCTGCTGGCTCGGTAGAGCAAAATTACATTTTCATGAAATAGATAATTACAAGGAAATAAGAATAAAAGGTAAAAGATATGAATTAACAAAATAAATAGAAATCAGACAAAATACCTATGGAAAGTGATCCATTTCACTTGGTCGTTTAAAATGACCCCTGATGTCATCAAAAGCTCGGCGAAAGTCTCAACGTCGATACCCTGCTCATCGTGCTTCTTAAACTGTATCCCGGAGGTCGCTAGCAGCTCAATGGAATCATGGGCATACATATCTTCACTGCAAGTAAATGAGAATATACCAAAACTATGAACAACATATACAGCAAGTATGTACCTGGTGGACATGGAGGGGAGATACCGATGATCTAAGAATTGTTAGTTGGGTTGATAAGGTGCAAATGTGAAAAAAATCATACCTATTGATAACTTGTTCAGGCCCATCAAATATGATCCTGATTTATGGAAACCCTTTCTACGAAAGACAACCACAAAATGGGGACATATTGTTTTCATCGGCTATTATTCTAACACTCGACTATGCCAGTTTGTAAAACAAATACTAAAGATCAGAAAATACAAAAACTGTCCAAGTTGTTCTTAATGCTGAGTATGGCTAAAGACCTCAGTCTGCAAAACTGGGACAAGAACGCTTCTTCGATAATAGTTGACAAACTGTCAATTTACTGAAACTCACTGCAAGTTGAACTTGAAATTGAATTGGTAGGTAGCAGCTCCTTGTGGAAATTTGCCAGTTTCGTCACAGAAAGTTAAGCCCAGTTGTATGATCTTCAAAAGGTCCACATTACATCTGTGTAACTGATATTGGTACTCTGAACAGGTGCGAAATTCTCCCAATGGCTTCGCAACCACGCCTGGAAACTCTGTGTCCTGAGTTGCAAGGAAGAATGAAAGTAAAACATAATGATTGGATCACTGTCATTTTTAATAAATGTATAGACTATTATTTATTTAATATTTTGTCTTGTCAAAATGGTTTTAATCTCTTAGTATTATCCCCTTAACTTTCCTATCACAATTGTGTTCATCCATCATGACATGAAGACAACAAAACATGATGCCTCTTTAAAGACATTCAGCCAAAAAATGAAGAAAAATATGAAAATGAGTAAAAAGAAAAGAAGAATGTAATCAAATCATCAACATTCACAACAGACTTTGTTCATGAGGCAACTACAGTCAATTTAACCATAACAAGCTTCTTGATCCAAATTTCACATGCACACACACATACACAAAAAAAAAGAGGTGTAGAAGAGAATTAAATATATACTGGACTATAACTTCACTAACTAAGTCTCTCCAAACTCATACAGTATTGTAATAACTAATTATTGTAATATATACTATGTTATACTACAAAGTACTAACATGCTTCACAAAAGGAAGATGGATGTGCATCACTGGACGAGTAGTGAGGAAGTATGATGCAATTCCTGTCTATTTTTATCCTAGGTACAAATCACAGTTTGCTCTTGTGTGATACGTTCCTAAGTGTGTGTTGTATCACTTGACCTGAGCATATGCAATGGCACATACACTGGCAGATGGCATCATAGAAATCTTATTTAGTACTACAAACATGGAAGAGCAAAATAAACAAAAGGGTCCTGATTGGTCCATCCATAATATTTACAAATATATATTCTAACAAAATTACGACATAATACACGCTTTAAAAAAAAAATCAATTGAAAAGCATGAATCTTAATCATTACCATGGCAACATAATGGTACTTCTGTACAATGATCCTTATTTCATTGAAGACCTCATCCAGGTTGCTATTCCACACATCCACAATCACCGGTTCGTTCGTTTGCATTGGCATGGTCTGTTGCATCTCTGAAGGGGAATAAAAAATAAAAAAAACAGAAAGCCAGTTAGCTTTATGATTCCTTGCCATACAAATTTTTCAAAATTCAAAATACTGTAACTATCTGACAAATGTAGAGCAAGTGAGTTTTAAATTTGTCTAAGAAATAAGTGAGAACCTGAAAAGATTTGTAGAAATCACTTGTGGGCATCAACCATGTCACTCACTCATAAGGATTTTGGTTTGTGACATTGAAGGGCCTGAGCACATCTTAGGGAAGGGTGGGGGGTGATTTTAGGAGCATGGTCGACCAAAAATGTTTGTTAAACAATCCTAATGTCAATCATCCTAACAATAAATTCGATAAAAATGCAATGTTTAATAGGCAGACAAATTTTATTTGTTGCTATAATTTAGTGTTCACAACCAATTTTTCAATGTCAGATGATGGTATGGGTTAGAAAAGGTGCATTGCAATTTTCTGCAACTGTGAGGCAGCGATGTTGGTAGGTTTGCGAGGTAGTCACACACAAAAAATGAGGCTGCAACCCCACAAATTAATAACAGGGGAAATTTTGAACTGTCAACAGCATATGTAATGTAGGTCAAACTTAAAAGACCATGTAGTATGTTGAACATTAAGTTAGTCCTAGGCTTTGCCTAAGTTAACCCTTGACTTTGTAATGGATGTAAACTTATATTATAAAAGTCCCATTTCAAAATGCATTGTAGAACTAGAAGTAAAACGATTAAGTTTCGAAATGGTGCCAATCCTTCGTTAACTAAACTAAGCCTAGTACAAGTTAATGACCATTATACGTCATGCCTACTCAGCATGAGTATGACTATGCGTTCCTATCCTAACCAACACGTTAGTATAGGTATACAGCAGGCGTTAGGGAACCCATGCCTAGCCTACGTAAATAGGCCTAATTAACTTTAGTGTTGTTTGCGTGGGCCCGGTTGAATACCTCATAGTCATAATAGAACGCAAAGTAGCACGATATTTCAAAGAAAATGTTTTCAGAATACAGGAATATTGTTACAATGTACCCTGCCAAACAGCATCTGGCCCAATTGGCACACTTCAAGGTTTTCTTGGTAGAAACACGGACCAAAATGTAGCACTACTAGGTTCGAGGAATACACCTGAGGATTACGTCTGTGACCGAACATGTAACTGCCTGAAATGCTATGATCGCTACCAGCTATCAGTAGCTAACTAAGCAACAACAGCTTAGTGTGGTAAAACTCCCTAGTACTAGGCAAATAAGTTGTCACGCATACAACACTGTGCCTGTCGTTCTTTAGAGTATTAAAAAGGATTTGGACGTTATTACCAGTACTACCAGTAAGATTCAGAAAGAAACCCCTCATGTTTTGTACATTATCAGTGTTTGTTGAACTGGCGACTTGCCTTTAAGCCTTGCTGTATAGTACTAATAAGTAATAGTATTAGGCCCTAGTATAGGCTAGCTTAGTAGCATGGACACATCGAAGTTCGGACACCTAAGCCTTAAAACACCCCAAAACTATATCTTCTGGTATAAATCACCTGAAAATATACTTGATATGGTTGGAGAAGTGTGTTACATTACGATACACGGCCAAACTTTCTTTCCTGCAAACTGTTTTCACGTTGTATTCCAAGAAGATTCTTCGTGATTGTGGAACTGGTATTTCTTTGCTAGAGTATTGCTAAGTTCGGACACACGGTCCCACAGTGTGGCGCTGGTGATTATAACAGACTTCATAGATCTCCTTCATTTTATTGACAAATATGTAAGTATTTACTTGCACACAGGTCATTTTAGAGAAAATAACTGTAGCTTTGTACTTTTTGGTGAAATTTGGCTCTTCCTGTAGGTTGTCATGGTGAAATCGTGTATTTCTTAGGGGTGTCCGAACTTCGAAGTGTTCCGAACTTCGCAATACTGACTATAATATTTGTAAGTAATGCCACTAATGGTAATAATTTACCTTAGGCCTAAGTCTGGGGAGGGCCTAGCATTACCACTAGGCCATCCTTAAAGGCATTGAAGACTCACCCCAAACCGCGTGCATCTCTCTGAAAAAGTTAACTTTCCATTGCTTGCAACTGAAGTTTTCTGCTTGTCGATACAAAATACAGACAGAAATGAAACATGATACATTGTTATCTTTAGCTGGACCTGAGATGTCCATCGCTGTATCGTTTGTAGTGTGCTGTGGGTATTGACCGCAGCTGTATGTACTGACTGTACACTAGTGTCTAATTACCGACGGTAGCAAGCTGTGTGTGTATTTTCTGGGATCGATGGTGGTGTCTAACACTTCTGTTACACCTCATTCGAAACTAGGTCAGATTACCGGCATGAGACGTTTCTTTGTGCGAGAGTCTTCACACCCTTTAATAAGTCTATAGACCATTTACTTTCTGATATTGCTCTATCTTGGTGCCTAGGCTTGGTTCAGATAAATGGATACGTGTTCCGTTTACTTGATCTGTACGGTTATGACAATATCTTAGGCCATAGGATAGGACTCATGTGTTTACTTTACCACATGCACTCCCAATGAAATGTTACAGATGGAAGGATTATAATTTAGAGGCCCTTGATCATTGCAGGAAGTTGGTCGTTTCCAATCACAATTTACATGTTTTAGCTCCTTCATGTTTCCTCTTACAATTATTTAGTCATCATAAATATGCAGATCACAAAAAAATTGTCTGATAGTCTATTGTTTATTCCAAAGATATTAAAAGTACAATTGATTCTTTTGCAGGTGCGCAATATGGAAGTTCCAAGCAAAGTGTTTGATCGTTCAAATCTGCCAGAAACATTTCTTAAATTACCTGGAATGAATGAAACCCAAGAGACAAGTGCAGCTTTTCAGAGATACTGGCAACATTATGAGACAATGCAGGAATGGATGGCAAAATATGTTACAGCCTGGAAGGACAACCAAACCAATTGCTCCACAAAGATGACCCGCAGACAACAAGCCAAACATAAGTTACGGCAGAAAACGAAACAAGAGAACTTGGTCGTTAATGGAACACGTTTCCATGGCAGGTCAAGTGGAAATCAGTTTCCAACAGTTTCAGATAACAGTTATGTTGAACAAGCAGATAGCAGTGATGAGAGTTCAGAGGGGAGTGAGTTCGATGTTGAAGTGAGTGATGAGTTGAAACAATTTTTCATACAGTCTCAGAAACATAGAGATGAAAGAGAAAGGAGAAAGCAAGAGGAAATGAGACAGAGAATAGAAGATGAAAAAAAAGATGGTTGCAAAAATAAAACTGAGGCACCAAAAGAAAGACCCGGTTCGAAAAGGAATGAAGAGATGAAAGTAAGTTGTATCAATTGAAATTCTTAAGAAGGATACAAACTGTTTGTCAGAACAACAAACATATCAATTAAATCATATAGCTCACCCAAAGTGTTTGTAATGGATAAAAAATGTCAGACAACATTTACTTTTTTGTAGCAATGTGGTCAATCTTCGTTACATTTCAGATAAATTATCCAAAATTAATTAGATTATGCTGACTTCATTATATTGAAAATTTTACTCACAGGATAGACCTTTCTATTCACTTTCTCAGACTTTGAAAGTGACACTTATAAATGTTCTCAATTTACACCAGGTTTTTATTTTTCGATCCTCTCTTACAGATTCTTTATGGAAAGTGCACTCCGATGATTCAAGGTCTGGAAACTGCAATACAGATGGAATATGATCATGTCTTGGATCGAAAACAGCCTCAACTTTGGCCAAGCATTGCTCTCAATCTATGACAAATCTTGATGTGTTTGAAATGTCTGGAATTGTCAGGTGGAATGATCAATTGATGCATACACTAGGTTTAGCTGAAGAGTGCTGTTATAATGTTTTAAAGAAATGTGATATGCTTTAAGTGTAAAGTTTTCCATGGAGGTTAAAAGAAAGTCTTTTTTTGCTTAGAAGCTTCATCGTATGGAATTTGCCATGGTTACAAAATGACCTGTATTAACAGAGAAATTGTAAATCTCAATATTTTATGAAATATTTGTCATGTTTATTAATTGCCATCCATTCAACTTTTGACCCCCCCCCCCCTCCTCCCAACAGCTAAACAAATCTTGCTCCATTTGGGAGATACATTGGTTTAAAAATTATGTTTGGGAGCTGCCAACTTGTTAATCTGGGATTTCATTTTGCCACTAGGGTATGAATCCCTTTACTTTCTCTTTGTTTTTTCTATTTTACATAGTCAGTAAAGAATGTTTCAATAGTGTTACCACTGGAACCAATGCCATTATTACCCTAGGTCGTGTTAAGAGCTTCAATATTAAAAGTGGGCATTTGCAAAAGCCATCTCCATTACAGAAAATATACATTTGAAAGAAAACATAAAACACATGTGGCTCGATGATGTCATATTGGACTTGACTAAGTCTCCAGGCCTGTGTTTGAAGGAATTCTTAAATTTTTGGTATCTCTCAATCAGTTCATGAGGAATTCTTAAATTTTTGGTTTCTCCTAAACTGTTCATGACCGTTATCTCAATCATCTAGATGAATAATGATGGCTGGGTTTGTTTCTCCTTAAAAACAACTATTAAGTAAGTTTGAAATTCTGTTTAATGTATTATAAGTATTAGTCTACATTAATAATGTTGTGACAATCTTTGTGTTCACAAATTTTCATATCGACATAAACTGAGAAAGTCAGCCATCACTGGATTTTATTTCATTTCTATGTTCAATCTTATAGTCCATAAACTAATGAGCAGTTTAGCTAACAAACAGCTACAATTCTCTAATACAGAGGCAGGTACAGTGAGGGGGACCCCCATCCTCTCTTTCCCCTCCCTATCCCAGATCAAAATAATTCGAAAAAGGAAAATGGAAGGGGTACTTTCAGGTTTTTCACAAAACTGGGGACACATGAAAAATGTTTTTCATGAAAAGAGTATGCCCTTCGCTGGCTTCCACTGCCCTATCATGATGTTGGTATCGCCCCCATAACAAATTAAAAGAAAGAAAAGGTCGATTTGCATTTGCCGACTTTCCAAACAATACCAAACTATCAATTATGTCTGCATGGCAGGCGCGTAGCCAGGAATCGAAGCGTACAAGAAAATTTTGGCTGAAAATGCCTCCCAGATCGCAGGAAAAGGCACTTCCCAGGCCTTGTAAGTTGCATCTTAGCATTTTCTCTTTTGAAATTACTAGCGATGACATAAAAACATTAAAAAAAAAAAAAAATATGCTCAAGGGGGGGGGGGCGGCTGCCCCCTTCGCCCCCCCCCCCCTTGGCTACGCGCCTGATCATACCAACCTCATCTTTTCTGGGAGACAGATTGATATTACAAAAAGCTCCTAGTGCACAGTACATGAATATAACATGTATGTGCTCGGTATACTGCTTAACAGTCGCAAATTCTTCAAAAGCTAAAAAATACAGCACCATTTTGCAAAAGGGGAGTAGTCACTCCTCCGCTAACAGGCGCGTATCCAGGGGGCGTTGGGGGCGCGCGCCCCCCGGGTAAGAAAAAGAGGAGAGAAAAAAAGAGAAGAAAAAGGGAAAAAAGAGGGGAAAAAGAGGAGGAGGAGAGGAAGGAAGGGAAAAGAAAAAGAAGAAAGAGAGAAAAAGAAGAAATGGAGGGAGTAAAAGAAAAACGTCAAGACACCGGGAAGAGAAAAAGGAACAGTGACATCATTACAGCGCCGATCCCTATTATATACACAGGACAGCCAGTGACGGATCGAGGATTTCGGAAGGGGCGTGCGCCTCACCCTACCCCTTACACCAACAACTCAATTTTTGACGTTTCTATTTTTCCTCTCTCACTAATGTATCTATATATACTATATATGGTCTATCATAACGCGTGTGTGTGTATGGACGCCTTAAACAACTGTACAATTGTGCAATGAAACCAACTGTGACTGGTCTCGAACTCGACCGAGTCGTCGGGGAACATGACGCATTTCGGGAAGGGCGCGACCGCCCCCCCCCCGAGCATATTTTTTTTTTATGATATCGCTAGTAATTTCAAAATAAAATAAGGGCAGAAGGATTGGTAAAGAGATTGGGTGTCTTGAAAGGGAGTTGGGAGTGCCATTTCCAGCGATCTGGGAGGCATTTTCGGCCAAAATTTTCTTGTACGCTTCGCGCCAACTTATGGTGGCGCTACGCTTAGAAAGTTTGCCTACAGGCTTCGCCCCTCCCTTGGCAAATTCCTCGCTACGCGCCTGTTCGAATTTGTAAAGCAAACAGCAGATATCACATCATATCAGTGAGCATGGAAAAGGCGTTCCAGGATGAACAGCCTCAAGAATTGTCTATGTATGTAGTCAATGGCGTAGATTCTCAATTTGATTTAGGGAGCTGCAACGACTTGCCCGAAGAATATAACCCAAATTTTTCGCGCGCTCCGCGCGCGTTCAACATGTTTATGTCAATATCATATAAGCAAGCATCGGTTATTACATCGCATGCCTTCGTATATACTGTACGGTCGGTGAAAGTTGCGCAGTAAACCGCGGTCGGTGCTCATGTAGATGTATGCACATGGAGAAAAAGCATGCAGGTCCAATTATGTCAAAACTCTCTTTTATATTAGTAATGACGAATTAGTCGGCCAAGCTGTTAGGGGTTCGAGGAGGTTTTCTATATTGGTTGTCCAAAGATGAAATTGTTTGCAACATTATGGGTATGTTTTGAAGTGAGTTTATTCACGAGAAATGTGAACTTTCAAATTCTGAACAAATAATGGGCTTAAAACCTTGAAAAGTGGGGCTTACGGGTATTGTGGGCCGCGACGTAGAATCACCTACAAAAGCAATGATCCGCAGGACATGCGATGTGGTCGAACATGATGTGTGACTGGTGACAATCTTGAAAAAGGTTATGGATGGGAAAAAAATACTATTGGGAAATACTTGGTTCTCAGTCAAAAGTGTACATCTAGTTGGTCATTTTCAAGCCCGAGAAGTGCCATTTCCGGTGATCTGGGGGGTATCAAAACCAGAAATTTTCTTGTACGCTGCGCGCCAACCGATGGTGGCGCTCCGCTTAGATAGTAATTCGCGCCCCCCCCCCCCGGGTTAGAAAATCCTGGATACGCCCCTGGCTAAGACTCCCTACCCTCGACGACATAACAAGTTGGTTGTCTCCTTCACCCGTTCGTCGTCAAATGCGAAGCTAACGAACCTAGCATTTAAGAAAAGGTTTTGTTTCTTGTTTCTGTACAAGATTTCCAGTGACGTCACCAAAGCGGGGAATTCCCTTCAACCGTCACTGTCCGTACAAAACATGTTTAGTTCACCTCGGCGTGTTGACAAGAACATTTTCCCGGATAATCTGTTATACTAATGTTGCATAACGAATGAACTAGGTATACTGGATAGGCTTCGAAAGTTCCTTGTATTTGCTGTGTGACATTTTTGTCAGATTTAAAATAGCTAATCTGGCCATTCTTCAAAATTATTTATTGCGATGACTGAACTAAGTTAGGTTAAACAGGCTGAACACTCATAACTTAACGTTGTAATACTAGTAATATTACAAGGGCTAGGCTGGCTAAGAGATGAGTCAATGTCATGCTACTGTTAATGTACTAATTTTGGCCGAGGCATACGACTAGGGCTAACCAGCCAGTGGTAGACGGATCACTATTATTGTTAGATACATGAACGATGGTGTTTCATCCAGCTCAGTTGCAACTGTGTGATATGTGATACACATTGCATATTATTCATTTAATTCGACAAAATCATTACATGTGAAGACGGTGCTGTTCATTTCCACCAGTTTCGGTAAGTATGTGTACTAACTTTAGTGTGGTAAACTGATTTACATTTCATTATTGTTAATATAGCCTGGTGATAATTTATTATCCCCGTTTCAAGGAAGGCAGCCTGTCCTCCACTTATAGCCGGGTGTTACTAAAACGAATGACAATTGCGTTACACATAACGAATGACAATATGTTGTACACACTAAAAAATTGCGTTCACTAAAACGAATGACAGTAAATGACAGCACAGACTTTTGCTTCAACCGGATATCACAGTTCAGACTTCGTGGGTATATTAAAGCCACGCAAACCGAGTGGACCAGAAGTGCGTGGCTTACATATCCAGTAAAGTACGGACAAGATACAAACGCACCTCATAGTAAGCGAAATTGTGAGTCTGATTTTAAAAAGTAAAATTTAACGTCATTTTTTCCGATATTAATTGTTAGAAACTAACAATACTATAATCTTGAAACGGCTAAAAATTTCAGGAAGAGTCCTTATATTGGACATTTCTATGAATTTTTTTTTTTTTTTTAGGGGGGGGGGCTGCAAAAGGGACTGGAAAGGAGAAAATTTGCGCCAGTTATGGAGCTACTCTGTAACAGTGGCGTAGGGAA
>KN886922.1:70942-99575 GCA_000934455.1 Apostichopus parvimensis
ACTTTTAGAAAACACGGTTATCAGTCTATTTTTTCTAAATAACATATGTAATATTTGAGAAATGACCCTATAAGCATCCTATGTACATGAATTAAAGTAACTGGACTACTTTTTCTAATACACAGTCTGTTCCTCAGATGCAACCAAAATCTCAATCGAAAACGTTTGTGACCTCGAAGGACATTGTATAAAAAGGAGTTATATATACTCATTTTAAGAGGGAAATGATGTTGAATGTCATTCAAAGTTATACATTGAAATACATTTTCTTTTGTCAAGTTATTACAATTTATAAAAATAAAGGATTAACATTATGGTGTATACCGAGGAGCCGACTTTATCAGCACTTTATCTTGTTTTAATGGTAAACATCTTGAAAACCCGAATCTATAGATACCTTACCAGCACTCAAATATTTGCTTGACTATGACGTATCAACATTAAGACTCCGCCTAAAATTCTCCTTTAGAGGAACCCTAAGCATAACATATGCTTTTTGAGGAGTGGGTGGGGTAGGGTCATATTTTGATGTTATTGTTTGTCACTTTGTCTCCTTAATTTATATAGTATACACTTCAGCATCGTTTGTAAGCAGGCTGTAGGCTACATTGGTTTTCAATGTCGTTCCTCTATACATAAGACTTAAGTACTGTTCTAAACAAAACAAAAATTCTTGAAAATCTGATCATGAGGGTAATCTTATCTAGGGGTGACGGTACCCTCACCAGGATGTGTCACCGAAACTTGTTGTATTGATTACCATATTTTACAATAATAATGATAATAATAATATCAGTTTAACCATTGAAAAACACATTGCAAATTAATTTTCTTTCAGTAGGTGCCCGAAAAATGCAGCCCCCAGTACCCCTGCCTCCTACCCCTATGGTGACATGCAAAGGTGTGAGCTGGGCTATGGTGGGTGGGAGATTTGTATCTCCTATGACTGATTTAGGTAGTGGCGTGATGAAACTTTAATACTCATCCCCTATCCCTTGTGAATGGCACTGCTTCTTTAAAATTCACTCTCTACAGTTAGATTATGAACTATAATTGTCCATTAAAGGCATTGAAGACTCGCCCCAAACCGTGTGCCGTGCTCTGAAAGTTAACTTTCCGTTGCTTGCAAGTGAAGTTTTCTTCTTGTCGCTACAAAATGCAGACAGTAAGGAAACGTGATATATACCTTGTTATCTTTTATCTGGACCTGAGATGTGCATCGCTGCTATGTACACTGTGTTGTGGGTATTGACCGTAGCTGTATGTATTGACTGTACACTAGTGTCTAATTACCGAAGGTAGCAAGCTGTGTGTTCTGGGATCGATGGTGGTGTCTAACACTTCAGTTACACCTCATTCGAAACTAGATCAGATTACCGGCATGAGACGTTTCTTTGTGCGCGAGCCTTCACATCCTTTAAACACTAATCAGTCTGTATGCCTATTCTCTAACTTAGGAATCTGTTATGTAGTTTAGATCCTCCTGCAAGCAGGAACTCGCAAAGAAGCCTCATTGGCTTATCAAAGCCGCAAGCTGACCGAAGTCAGTCTCTTTCATTCATATTTTAACGTCCATTATTATGAATGATCAATTGTCAACAACTCTGTAACGGGACGACATACATTAATCTTGGAGTGACTTGAACCGGGGACCTTATGATTGGAAGGCACCAGTGTTAACCACTGAGCTAACACTCCTTAATTTGTTTTACTGATCACTCAAGCCATATATGTTCTATAGCTTCATTTTAAGGTGCTATTTCATGCAATAATCATATTATGTTGATGTCATGTTTATCTTTTGCAGTTACCTGCCCCCATCCTTCCTCTGAGTAATTTGCAGATGTAGACCATGGCTGGACCAGCAACTGGACTAGCAGAATCAGCCATTAGTATACTGACGAGAGCCGTTGAGCTTGACACTAAAGCCAAATACACTGAATCGTTAGTTTGTTATCAAGAAGGAATTCAACTTCTCCTGAATGTACTGAAATGTAAGTTCCCTTTCTTTAACAAATCATATACATGCAATTCATTTCTCGGGGGCCTTTTTTTATTTAATTCCGTTAAAGATCATCAGCATAATAGCTCCTTATCTTAGCATGCTAAAATTTGCTTTAGAAGTTTCAAAAGTGCTTGCATAGAGACACTGATCCTCGTAATTTATCCACAATCATTGAAGATTATTAACAAAGACAGTTAAATATCTTTAGTGTGGGTATTTTATTTTACCAATGGCAGTAAAATATTTGTTGAAATATGAGCACTAGCATAGTTGGGGGCAATTTTGTTGACCTTTGAGTGAGTGACATTGGTTTGAAATTTCAGAGGAATGATGATTGTTTGAGAATTTATTTATTGCTCACATTAAGATGGATGTTGACCATCTATGAACTATGAATCAGAGTTCTCCATATTGGAAAAGGAAATAGAAGTCAAGTTAAGTTAAAACAATGAAATGATGTGATCCCTAAGTATATGGTATGCAAGGTACTGTGGCATACGACTGGCAATTACCTATGGCAAAGAAATGGCTATGTAGGGATTGCCATAGACTAAGGGCTGGATCTTTTGATAGCTCAGTGGTTAGAGCACTGCAGGTCCAGTAAACTTGAGGTCAGTGGTTTGAATCCTGTTCTAGCCACAGACTTTCTTTGGTCTTTTCAAGTTTGTATTATCCTAGTCAGTTTTCTGTTGCACATTTACTTTAGAGTACTATATTTAGATATTGAGATTTATTTATTTAGATTATTAGCAAAAAATAAATTAGCAAATCAAATCAAGTCATATCTAGTAATATCACATCTCATCTAGTCACATCACATCTAGTCACATCACATCTAGTCACATCACATCTAGTCACAACTCACATCACATCTAGTCACATCATATCTAGTCACATCACATCACATCTAGTCACATCACATCTAGTCACATCACATCACATCTAGTCACATCACATCTAGTCACATCACATCTAGTCACATCACATCACATCAAGCATTTTCTCCCAAGTTTTATACTAATCTTCTGTTTGCACACTCATAATGCAGCTCCCATCTCCAACTTTACTCTCTCCTCATTTCCATGTTTATGAACAATTGTTTGCCTTCTATCTTTGCAGCCGAAACAAGCCAAGCCAAGAAGGAACAATATCGGACCAGAATTAATGATTACATGAGCAGGGCAGAAAAGATTAAATCCCTCATAGAACAGCAGAAAGAAAGTATGGAGCTTTTATGAAATTAGTAATTGAAAATAATTTGTATTTGTTGTTATCCAAAGTTTTTGTCCATTATTTTATTGTTTGAGCAACCTGGTCAAACAGGAGCACAGTACCATTTTCAAAGCAACTTTTTCAACACATGTGGTTGTCAACTTGACGAGTACAATTTTATCAAATCTACTTTGCATAAATTAATATAAAAAGTTCTGCAGTTGATCATATTAAGACACCCTTCATCCCCACGCCCACACCCTTGCGTCGTCCTCCCCAACTCCCACATCCTTTGCACATTCCTCCCCCATGCACTCCCACATACCTTGCACCTCCTTCCCTACTCCAACATCCCTTGCACCCTCCTCCCAAATGCCCACATCCCTTGCACCATCCTCCCCCACACCCACATACATTGCACCCTCCTCCCCTCCTCCAACATCCCTTGCACCCTCACCCCCACATCCCTTGCACCATCATTCCCAACTCTCACATCCCTTGGACCCTCCTCCCCCACTCCCACATTCTTTGCACCCTCCTCCTACATCTCTTGGACCCCACTCCCACATCCCTTGCACCCTCCCCCCACATCCCTTGTACCTTCCTCACATCCTCCATCATCTTGCCTTTAGTAGTAAATTAATTGAATGTTGCAACGTTAAAATGTGACTCACGTTTTTACTTAAAGAGCAACCCAGAAAGCCTTAGCAATGAAGGGTTGTAAAGTGTCAGTTGTTAATAAGCAATCTTACTTTGATGGCAAATACTGTCATGATGATAAAAATTGTATTTGTGAAATTTTAAACCATGTGCATCTGTTTTGTTGTTATTTTACCTTAATTTTTAATGCAATAACTATGGTTTTTGTTACCCTCCTACTTGTCAATGTTTTCCTTTTTACTTTATCATCATGTTTTCTTTCAGCTGGAAAATTTCATGAACAGATACAGATCAGTAAGGGAGCTACAGGGTTTAGTTATGAACATGTCTTTGATAGATTTCTGGACCAATCACTGACTGAGGTCATAGTTGAAGATCCTTACATCCGAAACACACATCAGATTTATAATTTCTTACGATTCTGTGAACTCCTCATAGCGTCCTCTTGTAAGGTGACGAAGATATCGCTGTTGACTGGAAGGGACGAGGTTAGTTTCATGTCCTGTCTTGTGATTTGATTGACCAGTGCTATTATCAAGCTGATAAATGTTACAGTCTAATTAAAAAATATGACAGTAGCATTCAGAAGACCCAAGAATGTTTATTCAAGTCCTGGCCGGCCTATAAGTCAGGTGATCTTTTCACCGGACAAGAATATATAGTTTTTTTTTTCTAATCTCAAAATAGAACCTTGAATTAAAATTATTTTCAAAGTAAACCTAAAATCGGCAATAACTTTCAAATGGAGTAACATTTTGAAGGTATAAGCTTAACTTTTTGTCACAAACCCTTTACCTGGTTCTTGCAGCATCTAGTGTAGATAATTGGTATCTTTGTTGTTCATGGCCGAGGAAATACCTTTGGTACCCACTTAATATTAAGTTGGGAATTATGTGGAATAACAAAAAGGCCACCTTGTAATATCTAGCAACCTATGAAAAGGTATTTAACATGGTCAACATGAACTTTTTAGTAAAAGTCTTCAAGTGTTAATTCCTTTCATAGGTATGTTAAATTTTCTCTCTTCTTTTGACTCTTACATTTTTACTCTACATTTATCGTTCATATTTCACAATATCATGTCAACGGCAAGGTCACGCTGAAGTCATCAGTTGTTATTCATGAGTCATTTCCAAACCCACTGTACACATGTCACTCTGTTTAATGTTTCTCACGAGCCCTATTCTCCCTATTCTTTGCCATGAAGCAAAATTACACTCAGCAAGATGGACGACTGCGAGAGATGGCTAAGAGTTTAGTAGATTACGGCATCGATCTGGTCGTGGAATACTCTGATAGTTTACATGACCGAGAAATCAGGTGAGCTAATTAATGAAAACTTTTAAAGAAGAGACAGTGGTACGTTAACCGTTTGTTTTCAATAAAATGGAAATGTTCACAAATTATGTATTTTTTTCTGTACTCTAATTGCAGTATGGTTAATATATTATAGGTTGTGTTGCCTCACCAAGCACCATGTTTATAATTGTTTTTTTATTGTTGAGGGTGTGGGAATCTTTTCTGAATCAAAATATATGTCTTTACTACGATGAAATAAATAGTAAAGGATTGCAATAATTAAATTCACTCAAGCTGCATGAATGCTCATTCAGAGCGAACGTTTGACCTTCATGTGAATATAAACTTGCATTTCATCTTAGATGTTTGAATTTTAGGGCAAGTATTGAAGACCTTTAAACTTTGTCCCTGGTTATTGTTGCAATCTAGTCTCTTAACAATCAGGTATTACCTTGTATGCTGTTTACAGTATTTCAACAATTCACACTGCATTAAAGTTTACTTTACTTCAGTTTTAAGTGGTTTTACTTTCTGATTGCAAGGTAATATCTTTCTTTTTTTCTTTTCATCACGTCATGTAATCAATTTTTTTTTCTGTTGATGTTAAAGTCTTCTAATATTTGCTCTTTCATATCTTCCGAATAGATTCAATAATGGATGGATTATCAAAATTGGTAGAGGGTTGGATTACTTTGTCAACTGTGGAAAATTCAGCATCGGGTACTGTAACTTCAACCTACGACACTGCCACGAAACAACCATAGACATCTTTCATTCCAAACATTTGAAGGTAGCTGCTGATGGTGACAATAGTTAGCTACGAGGGAGCATATTAGTTGATTACAAAAGAAGTGTTTTATCTGTAAATAAAACAAGTAGCTAGGTATGAGAAAGGTTGCTACATATCAGAGCAGGTATATGAATATATAACAAATGGTTGTTTTATCTGTAACTATAATAATAGCTGCAATTGTCATAGGTAGCTATGTATGAGCTAAGATATCTGTCAGCTATGGTAAGCCAAGGTAACTACAGATGAGTCATGTATGTAGCTACATTGAATGAAGATAGCTACAGGTATGCGTGCATTTAGCTTCTTATGAGCTAAGGTAGTTCCATATGAATGTATGTAGCTACATGAGCAGCTATCGCTGCCAGTGAACATGATAAAGTGTGCATTTAGGTGGATACATACATAGAGAATTGAGCAGCTACACAGCACACTGGTAGCTACAGATATTTATATATAACAAAATGCAGCTACATAAGAACAAGGCAGGTATATACTGATGCATAGTTTCAGCCAGTCACAGGTATCTAGGGGCATCATAGATTCAACATGTTACAAAATGTAGCTAAACTACATATATACTATATGTATACTATATGTATAGTATATGTATACTATATATACTATATATATACATATATATATACTATATGTATACTATATAGTATATGTATACTATATATACTATATATATATACTATATATATATACTATATATATATATATATATTCTAAGAAGAGAGAAGTAACCCATACAATAGGGCTGCAAAAATGAAGTTTATTCCGGCTGATAATCGGAATACTTCCCTATGTTGTACAGAGTGATATTTACATCACATTAAAAGAAAATACCCTAAAAAACATAATGGTTTGGTAGTTTATGCAGATTCCACCATTAAAGTAAATATGTATGTGTTACGTGTGACCAGAACTCAAAGACTTCAACATGCTTTGAAAGTCACCATTCCCATTGAGTGGGGGAGTCATGCATCTTTATTTCAGTAAATTTGCTATTTATTTTAATTATTTCTTTTAATAGTTATTGTAGTTGTTTGATATTGCTGACCCATCATTATCATAGGTCATTCCACCCTTGACATTTTAGGCAGCAATTCCCATACTCCATAAATATAGAAGACCTTTAATACCACTATCTTTATCATGAAATCAGATAACTGAAATTGAATCCAATAAATTTTTTCATATTGTCGGGGCGGTGTCTATTCCTCTGACTAAAATATTGTACAAATTTTTTTCAAAATTTATGAAACTTTTCATAAGTTATTACAAATGACATGGGGGGGGGGGGTGTGGAAGGAGAGGGGCATTGAAATGGGACAGGGGAGATCAGAATGCAGTTCACATAGTTCCTATTAAGTTTACAAAGTACAAGTTTACAAATGTCGTATGTCATATGTTGAAACTTAAGTCGCATGGATCACCTATTATTTTGGACAACAAAATAAGTACTTGTCATTCAGCTTCTGAAGAAGATCCTGCTATGATCGAAACGTCAGGCCCTCTTACTTATACACAACAAAATAAGTAAACAGTTGTTCAGCTTTATTTGTTGTTTCGTCTGTCAAGTTGGCATTACATGGCTGTTCCTAATGAATATTTGGAATGTCTTACTTCCAGCCATGTAGAAAGGGGAATACAAGTGTTCCTTGCTAAGTGATGGTGAAGAAGGTTAACTCATCTTAAAGGTGGCCTTGTTCTTATATAATACATTATAAAGGCCTACAACTGTAATATCAGTCATCATAAAGTAAGTTTTTCATTAATCTGTTTCCAAAACGTGTTTTCCACTTCCGCTTCAAAATTTTCATGTTGTATTGTAAGGTTTTCTTTTCCCCACTTCTTAACATTGAGGTTAACTGGGTATATTTCACTAATTAAATGACACAATTCTGGCAGTTCCACCTGTGGTGAATATTGCAATGTTGGGAATAAATGCTATTGGGCTATTTCTTCTTGCATGAAAGGTGCAATTTTGATATTGCATGATACCCCTATGAAACATTTGTTTGACCACCATTGATCTGGTGTGAATTGAATTAATTGAGATATATTCTTTAGATGACTTCTGAACTGATATATTTGTACAATTCTGATTATTTCATTTATTAGTATGGAACATGTAATATGGTATGCAAGATATATATAAGAACATACACAGTATATAACAGGGGTGGATCCATAATTTTTAAAATGTAAGAGTGGGGGAGAGGCATTCCTCATAATTCAATTTAAGATGGACAATGGTTGATTCTGAGGCATATGTATGCTATAAATTATGTCTATTATTAGGTGTGCATGTAAGATTATGCAATAACTACTTTTAATATTTGTCGGGGGTTGAAAGGAGGCAGGGGGAGGGGGGGATGTACACCTCCTTGGCTACACCTGCCTGTTAGTAATAATACCATTATACCAGTTCAGATCCTTGCATTTTACACTTTTGAACTTGCATTTTATTGAAAATTGTTATTTTAGTTTGACATTTTTTCTTGCCCAACTCACAACTCTTCTACATTACTAGGAGCTGTTTTCTCAATAAACACAAATTCAAGAGAAAAAGTGCATGGGGACTGCAAATTCACATTTTTTGGCCCTTTTTTGTTTTTGCTGAATTACCTTGGTCTCACATATCTTTCTTTGTACTGTTAACAATTCTTTCTATATTTCTGTAAGATTCTATAATAAAACGATCAATAAAAAGGAGAAACAAAACACATTTCAGAGATTGTATGTTTTATTCACGGTAGTAAACAAGATCCATTCCTCTAAGTTGCACTCTAAACCAAAAGTTGTTTATTTTGGACAACATCTTTAACTTCCAACCGTTACTTTTAATGCATCCAATTTAAATGAATGTTACTGCTTGTTTATCAGTGGTGTAAAAAGAGCTGGGGAAAGGGAGGGTATGGATAGGGGGGGGGGGGGCACAGAGGCATGTGTTATTATTTCTGAACCTACATATAATTCAAATATTTAAGTAGACTCTAATCTTTGCCATCCAATTTCATTTGTAAGTTTGAGCTACTTTTTATCCTTTCTTGTCTCGGCTATAAAAATATCCACTTCTCCATCCTCAAACAAAAAATGTTTTGTATTCTTCCCCAAGAAGGAGGTCCTCCCATTTTATTTTACTCCAGTGATCCAATATTGTGGTGTGAAAAAGGTGACATCACTTAATATAAGCCATACGTTACATGCTGAAAAATGGTCATACCCCAAGCTACCATATAAAAATATGATCAGTTGGAAAAGAACAATGCAATAATAATGATAACTATGGACAAAGTAACGATTGAGATATAAAGATTTTGTTATATTTTTTTCATGAATTGTATCAGTCTGAAAGACATATAAGGAAAAAATACAGATAAATGGGAAAATGAAGATGGAACTTAGAAAATGTTTACTGTAGGTAATATTTTCACAATGCTGATCACCGGATCTGGCATAATATGGCTTTTGTTCTGATGCCAAGATTCCACAGATGCAAAACAATGGGGTGAGCCAGGTGCGTGATGCTCTTGCGCAACATGGCTTTTCAAGTAAACATGTTTACAAACTTGTGAAGATAACTCATGAACTATTGAACTTCTTAACATTCACAAAACTAATAAATTTGGTCCATAAAACTTTGACAAGAAGCTTAAATTAATCACATTCACAGTGAGATTTCTTTGTGCTGGTGGTTACTTTAAGGGAGTGAAGACTCGCGCACAAAGAAACGTCTGATGCCGGTAATCTGACCTAGTTTCGAATGAGGTGTAACAGAAGTGTTAGACACCACCATCGATCCCAGAAAATACACACACAGCTTGCTACCGTCGGAAATTAGACACTAGTGTACAGTCAATGCATACAGCTACGGTCAATACCCACAACACAGTGTACATAGCCGCAATGGGCACTTCAGGTCCAGATAAAAGATAACAAGGTATCAAGTTTCATTACTGTCTGCATTTTGTAGCGACAAGAAAAAAAAACTTCACTTGCAAGCAACGGAAAGTTGACTTTTTTCAGATGGCCGCACACGGTTTGGGGCGAGTCTTCAATGCCTTTAAAGAAACAAACATGATTTACACATCAGACAAACTGTATGTATCTGCCTGCTACAAACTGGGGTTGGAAATGTGAATAACAAAAATAAATTATCAAATTATTTTACATATCTTGTTTGTTTTAATTGTGTCAAAATTTGCAAACACACAAAGAAAATGGGATCCAACAAAAAATTTCATATAAAAAAAGTATGCAATGGTAAGTCTGTTACATAACATGGGGAACATAATCTCACATTTTCTTATCCATCCCACCCCTATCTGCAATAAAATGTGTAAAGAAAAACAAAGAAGAGATTACTGTTTCACTACTATCAGATTGAAATTTGATGTTTCTGTTTTGTTGTTGTTTGTTATGTATTATTTTCTCTGAGAGTCCATTAAGGACAATTTCTAACAAATCATAGAAAGGTTATGTATGTATGAATGAATGAATGTGTATCAATCTACTATGATATCATATTACACTAATGATTAAATGTTATATTTTATTGTCTACAATTAAAGCAGCTAGTTGCATTTTATTACATAAATAATGTAACCTCTTTTCCACGATCATCTCTAAATAGTCCCCCAAGAGACTAGAGCTCTGGAGAAGGGAAAGAACAAAGATGGTAGAAAGTAAAGGGGGGGGGGAGGAGGAGGAGGTGTAAAGTTTGACAATGTGTGACCATTTATATACTTCTTGAAAAATCTAGAGATACTACTGATCACCTGTAAATAACACATAGAATGTTGTACAAGTACTGTGATGTGTTTTACTCTTGGTGCAGAGTTGAAAGTAACTATCAAAATTAGCCTTAATTAGTCTTAATAACAATTCTGCCCAGATTCCTATATGCAAAGTAGTCTAGATTAACTATATCTGCTATGACAGTGTCATACCTAGGCCTATATTCAAACAAGTTGATCATTGTTTTGGAACGTAATAGTATTTCTCAGGGTTGTAGCAGGTAGGTGTGTTGTCATGATAGAAAGTATTCATGTATTCAAGTATTGCGTTCAGGTCTATTTAGCAAGACAAGGCTAACAAACACAATTCACTGTTTTAATAAGGCACATCATCAGTAATTGCTCAATGGCCGGAAATAATCTGGAGGATCGGAGATTATATAGGAAAGTTCTTTAGAAAACTTTTAGCATGCCCAGATACTGGGATAGAACTGGCGACTTTTAAGCTAAATGAAAAAGCTCTAAATTTGATGAAAGAGCAACAAACAAAAAAAAACAAACTTGACCAGCAGTGTTGCTGTTTAATTAATTCTAAACATACAAAAAATCTAGAAAATTAATACTGAGTTCAAAAGCCAAACTAAGAAATACTTCTAACTTTTCATATATAATATTATTTTTGTTGTTGCATAGATTGCATTAATATCTATTAAACCTATAAATATCATTCAACCGACTAACCATATATAAGATACAATATTTAAATCTTTTCCTAGACATGAAAGATTTATATTGAAAAATGGAATATACTGTTAGTACTAGTCTGGCCAGCAGGTTTGTACATAGAAGAACTAAGATGAAAACTATTTCATGAAATCTATAAAAAAAAAACTCTTTAACAAATCAACCATAAATAATATACATTTGGTTCTTCCAAAACTTCCTGTCCACACCAGGAAATATCAGACAATGAAGCAAGTAAATTAAAATAACTCCTTCTATATATTTTTTTAATTTATTTTGTGGGAAGGAGGGTCTTTACAGTCTCCACATGTAACATTATCTGTAACTTTCATCGAGTAGCGGTTACATCGATTGTATCACACACTCATATGAAACATGCATTTTGTGAGTAGGTTGGAATGCACACACAGGTATATGGGAAAACACCAACGGCACATTCCATTTTCCTCTCATTCCATTATCAATTATGTTATAAGGTAGACATGCCCCCCCCCCTTGGCAAACGTTTTGAAGTTAGGTTTCAGGTGATGATGTCGTGGGCCTCTGTAGCTATAGACTGCTTCATATGACAGTGGCAGGAGCTATTGGCTGATAAGCAAGACAGAATACTGTCTCACAGAGTCTGTGGAGTTGTCATTCTTTATATTAATCATTGGTAGTTATTTCTGGATGCTTCTTCTGTAGGAAGAATATAAAAAATAAAAAAATTTACATGAGAAATTAGATATGAGCAATGGGTATGATATCAATCAGCTCTGTAAAAATGAAAATCAAGACAAAGTCGATTGGAGCACATTTCTTGGAAATATGCTAGACAGATACAAAAAAAATGGTCAGCTATAACTCATGTGTTATTTACTAAACACATCAAACCCTCACTAGGGCAATGTCTCAGTTTAACCTTGGAAATAATTTAAGGGGGGGGGGGGGGTATAGGGAATAATTTATCTGGTATCGCACAGCAAAATAGGCAAACTGCTAAAACGTAGAAGCAGATTTTGTACACAGAATGATCGTAATGTTCCAGACATGCTGGCTATGACCGTGGCAGGTTTATAACATGACTTTTTACAAGTTGCGGTCTTTGGTAATCTTATCTTAGCCTTGCCTGATAACCTTAGCTAACTGTTGACATAACAAACAGTGTATGAGGGGAGTGATGGATGGGGTGGGGGTGGGGGTGGGGGAAGGATTAAGTAAATAAAAAGGATCATATCTACCTTTAAGTAGTCGCTTTATTCTTGTCACTTCATCTTCATCAGATTCCTCCAGGTTCTGATTCCTACTGAACCTTTTGAGATGAGAAGTATGAAACCCAGTCAAGTTTTCACCCATTTTTTCTTTTATTAAATACCCACTTAAAGCATGCAGTTTTGGATAGATTTGATGTATTTTTCACTAATAAACCTTTTTATATATATCATTTTATAAAGCTTGAATGATAAAATTTCATTTCGAATGATACAAAAAATTCCAAAGTCGTGAAATTCCCCAAGTTGCACCATCTCGGTGATGAAAGTTTCACTGATAAATGGAATAATTCATGACTTGCTTACTAATGTTTTTTTTTCTTTTTGGTGAAAAAATGTAGGAGAGTATAAATAATGAGATGAAAAATCAGCAATATATCTGGTAGTTAGGGTAAAATTGCTGAATATAGGCAACGGAGAGTGCACGTGATGGTGACTGGTGTAAGTTTTCATATTTTAATGTAAACTTTTCTCACCTTAACACCTTCCCAGACTTTTTATTGTTCTGTAAGCAATTCAGCAGTTGCGGTACAATGAGTGAATGATGATCAACTTAAAAACTTACTTATCCTTTCTGGCCAGTGAGTTGTCATTGATATTCTTCAGAGGTAAATCTCCGTAGTAGTTGTCCCTAGCTCTCGTCTTCGGTCTGCACGACAGGTCCGGTGCACCGTCTTTGCTGTACGACGGTCTCCCCCGACTTGGACCGGATTGATCCAACGAAGGTCTCCCCCGAGTTGGACCTGATGGATTCAACGACGGTGTGCGGCGGATGGCACCGCGGCTCCCAGTGGGGAGGTCCTGGTTTCTGACATATGCGTGGGACACACCGTCCACATGCCGTTCGGCGAGGGACATTGTACGCCGAACGGTACCACGGCTCCCCGAGGGTAGGTCCTGATTCCTGAGATGCGCCAGGGACACACCATCTGCGTGGCGTTCCCCGAGAGACATAGGGTTGGCATAATAGATACTCTCTGGGGATTCTATGTCATAATTTGCCATGTGGTCATTCTCAAGTAGTACGTTGCTCATGCGACCATCGTCGTGACTCACAAAACCGTTAACATGGGTCACGTGACCATCCTCACGTCTCACGTGACCATTCTCAGGTCTCACGTGGTGGCCATCCTCACGTGTCAAATGACCATTTCCGTGCCTCATGTTACCATTTCTGACCAAGGTAGTATTGTTGTAGCTGTGGCCTTCATCAATAATTGTAGCATTGTTGTTGGCGATTACTCTATGTAAAGATGAGAGAGCAAGAGAGATGATAAAGTATCATTAAAAGTATCTTGTTGCATCTCATTACTAAAATTCAACATACAAGCCTAGCTAGAGAGTGATATGTTTTCCACACTTTTCACCAAAATGGAATTCCAGACTTTTTCAAGACCAAGACATGTTTTACAGTACACTATGTAGCCTACACACTAACAAGGGTCTAATGTTAGGCTACCTTAAGTATCTCTGGCTAGGCCTATGACTATGTGAAATTGAATGAAGGGCTTCCTTTGAAAATTAAAAATCATCCAAAAAAACTGACTGCACTGGTTATTTAAGTAGTTGAAAAAAAACATCAATACAAAGAACAAGTACTCAAGATGAGGATTTTCCTTACTCTTCCAGAATAAATTTTAAGGACTTTTAAGCTTTAAGGACTAAAAGGATAATAATAAACTTAAAGGACTTTTAAGACCAAGAAAAGAGACCCCCCCCTTTTTCCTAACTTTACACATTTCCAGAACGTGTGGGAACCATTGAACTAAAGTTATACCCAACGGATAGTAACACAGGTTTAATTAAGTGAAAAAGAGCCCTGTTCAGAACAATCCATTGGTTTTTTGTTGCTCAAATGTTGATAATCAATTGGGAATTAAACTCACTCACTTGAATGACAATAACCACATCCCTGCCCGGGGTACATCTGCTATAGGGCAGTTCTGAAGTAGATTTCAGTTGAGGAAAGTAAAACAGACTTTGTCAAGGTGTGAATAACAACTGGTTTGTGACATATCACTTTATGCAAAACACCAACGACACATTTAAAGCTGATGTCTTTCTTTGGATGGAAACTTTAAAAAATTGCAAACCTAATCGATAAATAGCCTTCAAAACAAGACACACGACTGTAAAAATATGAAAGCAAAGTTAACTTAGATCGCTATAAGTTACCAGATAAATTATTCCCTGATTTTTTTTGCACTTGATATAAAATACAAATCCAGTCCTTTTATTGGTGGAGTAACATTTCGTGCACCGAATCGGTCCGAGTTTTCCCCCCAGAGTAAGAATTTTAAACTCACGAGGATTCCAGTTTGTGCGCCGAGCTCATCACTTTCTCGTTCTCTCTAATTTTCTTCCGTCTGGAGCAGACACAACACATCAGCAGCAGACAGAATAGCATGAGCATCATTATGAGTGCCACTGCTAACCCTATCATCACCCACAACAGGAGGTCCATCTCAGCATCCAATTCTTCTCTAGCATCTGTAAGAATTGAAAAAATAAAACAAACCAATAAAACATTACTCTCTTCATCCCAAAATATCTAAGATGACATTCAATGGAATTGCAAGATATGTTTAAAGATCAGCATCATCATGTCATTAGAAAATTTATTTCTGACCAAATATTTCCACCATTAGATACAGATACCACATTGTGGGTCACTTTGTAGTGTATGGACTGTGGAATGAAATACATTTTCAAATAATTTCCTGTTGCCAATTTACCAACCAATTCTCTTGCCCCTCCCCTCCAGCCCCCCCCCCAAAAGAAAACAAACTTTGAATCGGCGACTCTTCAAATCTCTGTTACTATTGACCGGCCCATTTGCACAATTATGGAATTTTTCCACCGGGAGAGAAACTTCCAAACTGCGACTCTTCAAATCTGTGTTATTATTTGACCGGCCCATTCGAACAACTGTGGATTATTCCCACTGGGCAAACGAAGCAGGAATTTCATTTATGACTTTAACGTAATTGTTTATTAGCAACTAGAATGAGAGCAGATGCACACATATTACTTACTACATGACGTCACGTTACCCGACCAAGACCCTGTGTCGTCACAGCTTCTCATCTTGGATCCGCTCAAGATGAATTCACTCTGACAGCTAAACGTTACACTGTACCCCAATAGGTAAATGTCGCCCTCTTTATAACCATTTTCAGGTGGCGAGAGGTATCCACAACTGACATCTGCAAGAATCAAAACATAACAGGCATGACTGTATAATAATGACACTTTTTGGATTAATTTTGCAACTGAGATGTAATTACTAAAGGCTACAATCCCCCCCTTCCCCCCCCCCCCAAAAAAAAACAAGAAGAACAATCGACAGCTTACTACT
The DNA here is from genome assembly GCA_000934455.1 of Apostichopus parvimensis. Taxonomy (NCBI): domain Eukaryota; kingdom Metazoa; phylum Echinodermata; class Holothuroidea; order Aspidochirotida; family Stichopodidae; genus Apostichopus; species Apostichopus parvimensis. The sequence goes on from KN886922.1 coordinate 87,009, forward strand.
ACAAATTAATATGTCAATTGTAACTGAAAATTGGTGACATATATTTGCAAATGTAACTGATCTATGTTCTCAGTCTTTATCATTTCATGAAAAAGATTTTTTTTTCTTTTTTTAGAATTTTTTTTCCTCTGACGATAATGACTCAAATATTACAGAGAAAAGCAGAAGAAAACGTACATAACAAAATTGTTACCATGATGAGGTTTTTAAAACTTAAGTTGCAGACAATTTCTAGCCATTTTGTTAAGTGACCAATTTCAGGCACTGGAATAGTCTGTATTTGAACATCATGTTTTGACGTAGTATTTTAAACTAATGAGAGTTCTGTAAAGCAGCACCAACCTCTTCTCAAGCCATCCCGGGACTGCCTCTCCTCTTCCTGGAATAATTTTGTGTTCCTCCCCTGTTGAGCGTTGCCGGTCTTCAGATACTCAAATCGGCACAGCTCACTCTCCCCACAGATACTGGTGACATTGTCCTCTGAGATATTCCCAGATGTCGCGACCTCGTATCTCGGGGTGAATAATTCCGAGGCTGCTAGATAAGTGGAGGCACTCTTCCCGTTGGCGTAACGAAACAGAGTATCAATTTCGGAGATCCTCCCTGGGAAGAATTAACCAGAGAAGAAAATTCCAACGTTCAAAACTCACATTGGCAATAAATGATATATGATCTGTTCTCGGTTTTCTTTTTTAAATAATTAAGTCAATTAATAATTATAATAATTTTAATTAAAATTATAATAATTATAATAATATAATAATATAATAATAATAATTAAGTTAATTAATTAAATAATTAGTTTTAAATAATTAAGTTAAAAATAATTCGAAGGCAACAAATTGCTGACGATATGTACCGTCGTTCTTTCTATGACGTATCTGAAGGGGCAGATGAAGATATGAATAAAAGTCAACATTTTCAAACATCTCTAATATTTCATAAATTTGAAATTGAAGAAGCCTTCAGGATTTTTTCCCCAACTTCCCATAAAAATGAGAGTCTTAAGGGATACTTCTCTATGAGATCCAACAGAAATAAGCAAAACAAAAATTTGTTCCCGATTCTGATTTAGGAGGGTCCCCAAATCCGCAAGACAGACTTGACTTCCAAGCTCCATACCAGATTAGCCTTAATACAAGAGTTAACATTACGGTCAAATGCAAGCAAACCTCCTGTTAGGATTAGGATTACAAGTCTTGGCATCTACCGTCCAAGTTATCATCCAAGAGTCTCTGTCACAATCCAAACTACCCTTCCCCTCAAACAAACTACTGTGTAACAAGGGAGATCACACAATATATTTGTAAGATTCAGGCCATAAGGCGGTTGGAATGCTACTTGAGTTTTCTTAAAAATACTTATGTAAGCAGACGATAAAAAAAAAGAAACTGCAAAACAAGAAGTCAACATGCTGCACCAATGATGTACAGCTGGGATATAGGTCAGTTACCAGAAGGGCTTTGCTCAGCTGTCCAAAATATATTCCAAAAATGTGGCATACCAATGAAATATTTTTCTTCATCACATAAACCTCTCTCTCCCTCCGCCTCCCTCCCCCCCCCAACTCCTGAGATGATCAGACATTTAAAGAATACTCACAGTCAAGCAATAGGTCATAGAGAGGAGCAGAGTCCGGATGGTCCACGAATGAGCCGTCTCTGAGAGTAAACTCATTGGAGGAGTCATCATCCCAGGTTCCTAGCAACCCCCAGACATCGCCTTTCACACTCCCCCCCTCCCTCCCCCCCCCAACTCCTGAGGAAATCAGACATTTAATGAATACTCACAGTCAAGCAATAGGTTATAGAGAGGAGCAGAGTCCAGATGGTCCACGAATGAGCCGTCTCTGAGAGTAAACTCGTTGGAGGAGTCATCGTCCCAGGTTCCTAGCAACCCCCAGACATCTCCTTTCACGCTCGGCGTTAGCTTCACTAAGACGTTCAAAGACTGACCAGACTCCGGCAACTTCATCTCCAAGGATGAGCCGTCTCTAAAAGTGACCAGAGCACCTGTTCTGGTCTGGTCCTTGGACGATGCGCGGTAAACTTCAACAAAGACACCTGTGGGTATAAAGCCATGTCAGACAAGTTCATATCTCAAGGACTTAGTAACATGGCTAAACTTTGCCCAAAAAAGTTTGAAATGTCTTTATAAATGTCTCATTATGACCACAGCAAGTTGAATGATTGTTTCGGTATCCAGACGGGGAAACAAAAGAATATGTACGTATGTTAGCTTTGCTCCAACAAGAACAGAAAAAAAAATATGATAACGCACACATATCCACACTGAAGAGTACTCAAGGTTTTGTAAAAATTGCGATATTATCATGTAAATACAGCAAGAAATGGTCAGGTGTGTTGAAGTTTTATCAACTAATTTTCAAGAATGTCAATATTCGTAGAAAAAAAAATCAATTGTTAGCTCATACTTGCAGTTACATCCGGGCTAAATAGTCATTGACTATCAACACTACTTTACCCCAAAATTATCAACTGCCGTTAGATATCGAACTCTCAAACGGTTTTCACCAGAAATGTCAGCCGTACAGGCCAGGATTTCCCTACTGCCGAGATATCTGATGCCAAAGGAGTACAATGTTTCGAAATAATGAAGATGGACTCATATAGCCAAGAAATATTTTCACTTGTACATGTGAGGGGGGTAGAAAGGTGGGTATGGTGGGACTTTTGAGAATTGAAGACGACCCTATTTACGTGACCCTTAAGAGAACCCTTGAAATCTACCAGGCTATTGATGAAAAAAGCTTGATTTGATCAAAGCAGGGGAAAAAAATAAATAATAATCTTGTCCATTTTTCTCTACAATCATTTCGGCTGACGATAAAAGACTTTTTACCGTTTGCAAAATAAAAGTTGCCGAGTGTGAAATCAGGAGAATGCCATCTATCGTCATCTTTTTGGAAGATCCAAACGTCGAGATCTCTCCTCTGGTTCACCTCCACCTGTACTCTATCCGTCGTGTCCAGCTCCGCGACGACGGCAGTCACACCTGTTGCGCCAGCTGTACGATGACGAGAACAGAATGTGAAGAGAGCTTTTACTTTGTCTGGATTGCTTAAAAAATTGTTTAAAAATGAGATATATTATCATGTTTCAATCTGTTCGCAGGTTGTATATGATTTATACAAACTAAAGACAAAAAACTTAGATAATGCGACAATATATACACACAAGGAATCACAAAGCTGTAGATAGAAAAGAATTTCAGAGATTCCCAAGGATATTGAACGAAGAAACTTACGTATTTAGGTCTCGACTGGACTGGTGGGTTATTACTAATGTCATAAAATTGTCAGTGCTGTAATGCAAAGAGTTTTTAACTCTTTTAGAGTTACACTGAACCTGTGGCAAGCCCTGACTATATGTTAAACCCAGAGTATTTAGGTCTCAACTTGACAGATGGGTTATTAATAATGTCATAAAATTGACAGTGCTGTAATGCAAAGAGTTGTTAACTCTTTTAGAGTTACACTGAACCTGTGTCAAGCCCTGACCATATGTGAAACCCAGAGTATTTACGTCCCAACTGTTCATTTTGCACGGTCAGGACACAAAACCTTCTCCATAGCGTTCTTATAAAATGTTGCCTAGTTGCAATGTGAATCTGATGGTGAATTAGAATGAGAACAACCAAACTATATAACAAGTAAGTTATGTTCTTAAGACAACCTGTAAAATTTTCCACTCTGGGTCGCCCAATCGTATCTTTCTCTTCCTCGACTACGATTCCGAAATCGGAGTCATTTTGTCTTTGGGGGGTCGACAGGAATGATGACAAATAAAGTCAGTATGATTTACTAAGACTTACATCCCAAGAAGATCTCTTCCAGTCTCCCTTGAATACTTAATCCATTTGAGCTTCTCCTCGGAGCAGTGAGCTGGTATTCCCCGTATCCGTGAAAGGAGATGGACCGGTTGTCCCAGGTCGTAAGATGTGGTTCGCCAAATATTGCAGCTTCACAACAACAAAAAACAACAAAATTAAAAATTAAATTAAAAATTAAAAAAGAAGCATTGACAGAGAATGAATAATAATGACACATACATTGCCATCCCAATCGTATCATTGGTTAATTGTTTATTCATACAAATTTTTTTTTTAGATATCTCTATGGATGATAAGTTCTGACTTTGTAATCTTGCTGTTCACGACTTTCCATATTGTGATGAACTGATGCAGGACAGTCTTGAAGCCTTTTGGCAACATTTAGTGTTGTTTCTATTAGTTCATGTTACAGTCCCTAAATATAAAACAGCCTCAAATAACATATCTTCAAAATTTCATATCACTGAGTGAAAATGAATGAGTCCATGAAATAATACAGTTTTTAGTTATGTTCGAAACTTCAAAAGCAGTTTTAAATTTCAATTCATACATAGTACAAGATGGCGAAACTACAAATCTGTTCGCAAAAACTGTTATACATGCTTGCTTTCGCCAATATTGTGTTCATTCAATTGGCCAAACTGCTGGGCTGTTTAGTACACCACACAGTTAACTAAATGCGATTATTTCTTGGGTTCCACTAATGGGACTCTTATGGCATGAACTTTTTCACAAGGCTCAGGTAATTGACTTCCTATTTTCCGCCGGTGGGGTACGATTTCGAATGGACACTCATTGATAGCTCCATCTCGTACGATTAATCTCATGATACTCACCTATCCCTGGTGATGAGTAACCCACGCAGTCGTTTGTCGGCCGCAGATCCGAGTAAAGTTTACACGAGCTCAGCTTCCCAGTCTTCCCACAACACTCTTCCCACGGTATCGTGTCGTGTAGAAAGTTGGAAAAATATGGGATGTTTCTGACTTCGTAATTGGGCTGGAACCCGAGATGGTGACGAGACTGGATGGAGCCGCCAGCTATGTTATCGTTTAAATTCAAGAGCTGGCCGTGCTTGCCATAGCAACAGAGCTGTCCTCTTCCAAGCAAATTACTAAAGAGTAACAAGCAGAAAGCAAGAAAAGAAAGGGAAAAAAAAGATCATTTTTACAAATTTTGATACACGACAAGGTGCTCCGATGAGCAAATACAATAATTTAAGCAGAGTTGACTAGAAATGTTACCTCAGAGATTGTTGGGGTAAAATACAGTTTATAAAGCAGAAGGACGAAAGCACAGATGTCAAAAGAGGATTGAATATCTGGTAACTATTTTGACAGGTTAAGTGTTGTTTCGTACCATTTTCAGTTTGAAAGATGGATGTTAAAAGCAAAGTCTGTGCATACTGAAGACAAATGTCAAAAGATAAAATGAATTAAAAAAGTTTGTAAAAACAAAGAGAAATGTAATTGATAATCTACTCATCAGTACTCTTTAAAACAGCCCGATTCCAGTTGCATGATAACAAACAATACATGAGTTTCAATTACAACCATTCAAGCATTTAGAGTTCCTAAGATCTTCAAAATAGATTTCAAAAATCATAACTTTTCAAAATGTCAAGTTTAAGCTGTCTCTTTTTTTCCAGTTTATTTGATTCAACCAGACCAAAGAAATTAAGAAAAAGACTTTTGAAAAATGCATTACAAAATGAAAAAAAAAAAATCTGTTTTAATCACTAGTTATTACAAACAATCCACCAGTTGTCTCTTAATTTACACAGGGAAATTCATGAATAGAAATGGTTCACATTCAATTTTCTAAAACAAAACACAATCTAGTCATCATTGTTTGGATGTTTAATCCTTTTCATGTTCTTTATACCCTAGGAGAGGAAAGAATCCAACCTTGCAAACAGCAACGTACTTAAATGTGTTATTGTACTACTCTCTTTATAGCAGGGCCACCTAACAGTGCTAAATATCGAGACTAGAAACATGTGGAATGTCTGAAACCGAAAACATACACGATCATGTCCTTAATGCTGTTCAACACATGATTACCATAACAACTATCTATAAGGTTCATGCTAATTTATGGCCAAATACTGGAAAGAGTTACAACAATTAATAATTTGTAACCATTGTATATAATGTGAATTAAAGGAGGTATTATAATGTCTCACTCTCACCTGCCAAATTTCGCTCTCACACAGACCCGAGCATCTTGACGATATTTGCAGTCGTCCACGATGTCCCCTTCTCCGCTGCACGTGGGCAAGATTTCAAAATGGCCGTTGTCACCGAGGGCCTGTCCCGCCGTGCACGGACAATCCAAGACTGAGTCATCTGGGAGAATGGTCACCCTTTCTGCCACCTTTGCCCAGTTCCTGCACCAATAATTGGCATTGACCGTCTGCTCGGGATTAGCGTTGAAGGGCAAACTCCACATGGCAGGGACAGGGTCTGGTTGCTTTGACTGTCCAACACTTTTCTTAGATTTGGTTTCAGCTGGCCAGCTATGGAAAGAGAGGAATATATATCGTCGAACTATATACAACTTTCATCGATATTTTACAATTTTGCCTGATTGTCTAACTCTTCATATATTATTAGTGGAAACGCCTATTTTCAGCTGGTATGTAACATTTGCAGCCATTTTGATTTTCCTGTTGGGAGGAATATATCTCACATTGTCGTACTCCGTATTCCAAACATACATACAATGGATCTATCGAATGAAAATGTTAGAGAGCCTAGAAGAAAATTTTAGAAACAACAAACTGCTTTAATATTGACTGCAACAAGCCTGTCAAGGTAGATACAGAAAAAACATTGCATAAAAGAGTCATTCTATGTGTCATTTTCATTTCATTTCGCTACGCAAGTTATCTTCCGAACCCCCCCCCCCAATAAAAAGCAGAGATTAAAATAGCAACAAGCAGAGTAAATATATGAACATTTCTACAATCTAAATTGTACACTGCCATAAAACAAATATTTTTACCTATAGGTATCCTCCTTGAGGTCAACTACGCCGGTTTCTGTGATACGAATGATTCCGACGTCCATCCCTCGTTCCAGAAGCTGCGAAGAATCCACGACTTCATTCCTGTTACTGAATCTTATGTTTGTTTTCAGTGCCTTGACCGGTCTCAATTCCACCACTCCACGGACCACATCTTCCACGTAGCTGTACAGCAAAATGTCCACGTTTGTGACCTCTTCCCGGGCGAGGTCAAATGGCAAGGTGCCGTCCTCCCACGACAACCTCTTGCTCAATTCGTTTTCTCCCGTAATAACCACCAGGTCTGCCTGGTTGTCCAACGGCACTGTAATTTTCATGAAAATATTTCAAAGATAAACACACTATGTAAACAAGAGGCTAATGTATCTTTACAGTATCATCTTAGTTTACCTCATCAAGCAATTTATAATCCCACAAAATCATTCAATTTCCTATTTTCCTTAAATGTTTCTAACTGAAAATATTGTCTTTGCTTAACCACTTCGACCATCAATATTCCCGGATCAATGGTGGCGTAAAGCTTGCCTTTGGCTGGTGCATAGAATTTGGACAATTTCAAACTTTGTATGTACTGTGCTACACAAGCTCACTACAATGTAATAATGGTAAAATAATTTCAATCTGGGTGCAAAAAATACTCCATAATATCATAACAGAGGCAGATGCCTCTTTGTAAATTTGATAAATTGAACTAATAAACAATGAATTTGAAGTTTCAAATAAATTTTCTGAAGCTGAAAATTTTGCAACTGTTGTACACTGTATATATATATGTGTGATGTAAAATTGTTGATATGAGTTGTTGAACAAAACTATTGCCTATTACTTCAGCGTTATGTAATTTACTGGGTCTAAAAAATGATGACATCTTGGACTAAATGGCTCGACAATCTTGATTGTGCTTCCCTCCCCCCCCCAACCCCTCCTAAAAAAAATCCTAAACAGAAGTCAGGTCAAGGGTAAACATTTGTCTGTCATTTTGTCATTGTCCACTACACTTATTGAGTTAATCAAGTCTAAGAATTGAAGAAAAATTAAAGTTGTTACAGAGAAAGTAAAAAAAGAAACACCCTGGTCCAACTTCCATCTTTATAGCTCATATCGAGATAATAATCCATTTGAAATGTATGGATAAGTAGCTTGTGTAACATATTTGGACGTCATACATGGACAAATCATCAAAGTGTACTATGTTTCATTGTATTTCTCTGATGCAATTAGGACAATCTGTAAATGCTATAAGTGAGATGAAGCCACTTTGTAACAATACAGTATCAACATTAAATTAACAATTCTGTAACACAGTTGACTTATATTTCAAGGTTATATTATAACAACAACAACAATAATAATAACAACAACCATTACCATGGCAACTGGCTATTCAATGTACAACCCTTACCTCACCCCAACCCCCCCCCTCCCTCCCACTGCCTACCATGAAAAAAATGTATATATTGCAGGTACAAATACAAATTTTGGCAAAAATTTGGTAATATATCGACACAGACGTTACTAGAACGTTTATATGAGGATACTCACCGATTGTTACAGTTACGTTATTTTTGAAGCTTTCTCCTCCGTCGAAGGACAGTTCTACAAGGACTCTGCCCAGTCTCATGAAGGCTGGCGTAGGACACTGGACTACGAATGGGTCTACTGCTAGATTATAACTAGCCCGGCTGACCATCCCATCGATTCGGCAGTAAATGACGTGGGTGCGATCAAAGCAGGGCCCAGATATAGAAAGGATCTCTCCACCGAGCATTCCAACTTCGGAAGGCGATATTTTCAATTCGGCTGACAGACGAGCAAAATAGGGTATTCAGTTACAACAATAGCATGGTTGAAAAGCAGGATGGATTCTTGAGCTGTTTAAAACTTTGAAGCTAAGTAATATGGTAATTAAATACAATTCCATATCTAGCAATCAATTAATAAAACCAAACAATTTGAAATATGAAGTAGTCGTTGAGACACTAACAACAACAAAAAACAGTGACTGTTTGTTTCAGCTTCAAGAATCATTCCAACAAGCAAATATAACGAGACATCAGAGGCAAAAGAGCTAGGTGTCTTTAAATAATGGATAAATTGGGGTATAGAATGGGCATTTCACCGACGAAAAAATAAATAGTTTTTCTAATCACCCAGAGCAAAAATCTCTTCACAGCCAGCTGATTCAATATCAGCATTGTCTATTCTGAACATCCATCGCCCAGGGATACCGACGTTAGACAAGCGGGTAACATTCACAACCCTCTGCGTCCTGGAACCTTCAACCGCAAAGAAATTGATTCCATCCCCAGCATTGAATCCAACCTACAAGATTTAAATAGCAAATCTAACTTTGATGTACAGGCAGTCAATTGTAAACATGTGTGTAATTGGGGTATTGCATGGGGCATTGCAAGGGGCATGGGGTATGGATGGGGTATGTCATGGGGTATCGATGGGGTAAAGCAGCAAATGGTATTAAGAACTTAAAGATCTCTATAGCCCATTGTGATGGATTTGATACTACCTTAACAAGTTTTCTGTTTTGCAAGCTGCTTTAATATGTACTCTATGAAAATCTCTGGCGACTGTAAATTATCTTAATTTAAACTTACAAATTTGGTTTATTTTATTCAATGAAATTCTCTGAACACGTTTACTCTCTTCATACAGATTGTACGTGAGAAAACATAAATGGCAGGATGAAAATAAAAACAAGAGTTGTTATTATAGATACCTGGGGAAAAACAAGGGCATTTATAAAATATATAAATAAATTTATAAAATACACCACTATTCCAACTGAAAATAAACCAATTATTTTACAGATATTATTAGTTACAGATAACTTTATTACTGCCCTTGAAATATCAATTGACCTTAAGACAAAACTTGTTTTTAGATTCCCATAATAAGAGAAGGTTATAATTACCTGCGCTGCGACACTATTTGGTGTATTTGCCGAACCGGTTTGTTTGTCTCCAAAACTTGAAAGGCCGGTCGTCCATTCAATTTTTTCATAGTTGAAGAGAGTAAATGAATGCAGGCCATCGGAGGCTAGGACAGCTTGGAAGGTATTGTTTATCGGCTGGAATCGTAATATCAGAAAGTTAATTTGATTGGTTTTTAAGCCTTTGTAATTCTTTAGATAATTACAGTAAACAAAGTGAAAACAATAGAGCTTTGTTTGAAAACAGGACAAAACTGCTGGTGGTTTCAATTTTTACCAAGAATTGGACTTTCTATTCAACACATCTACACCAACAGCAATTCCAAATTTTCTCAAGGTTAAATTTGTTTCATATAATTAAGATAGAAATTAAACAATTTTTTGAGGTACAGGTTGTTTACAGCCAATTTGTGATTTCAATGTATATTTATGAAGAATGGGCTTGCTAACCATATTACATGTGACCAGAATCCTGAATAGTCCATTAAATCTCAGCTGAAATATACCGTAAGTATCATCTAGCCAAACGTATGAATGTACAAACAATACGATATTCTATCTTTAGAATCTGAGGTTTATCAAGATTGATTTAGTATAAAATGTGGAAAAATAATCAGGAGTAGGCCAATGCAAAACTGTATAAAAATTACATAATTTGTTTTTGCAAAAAATGTGTCAAAGTTTGTACCAGTTCTAATGTTTCATTTTGAAGCAGGAATTGGTTTTCTTCTGCCTCAAGAATCAGCCTCTTAAGGAAAACACAGCAGAACCAAAGAAAAAGTTGTCTGCATTTCAAATTTCAATACAGAATGTTTGCAAAACTAAATGAAATGTTTATGAAAGGTCAGTCATAAAAACAAACAAAAAACAATTTTGGTTTTGCTATAAAAATTCAACCAAATATCCAACATTCTTACATATCCATATTCCATCTAACAGGTAAGGACAAAACAATGTCATGCTGGGCAGAAGGTTTCAAACACAGTGCATCCCAATATAATATTAGGGTTTAATGAAATTAAGATATTCTCTGTTGCTCATCAGACACAGTTACAAGGCTTGACTGAATATCTCACCTGGAGTTGTTTCTGCCTATTGTTGTAAAATGCCACCATATCCCAGGTAGCGATGAACACCCAGCTACTGACGAAACGACCAAAATCGACAGAGAATGCCCGTTGGATGTTTTGATTGACGAGTTGAATGATCTCAGGACTACGATCTTCTCTGAAGTAGATTTCGCCAGCAACGGTGTTGTCGACATCGGCCCAGAACGGGGCGATGAGACGCCTACCGTCGCTGAGCGGGAACGGATCTGGGGTGAACTGAGTCACTTCCGACAGAAAGGATAACACTCCATTTGTATTCAACTGAAAAAAAATAAAATATAAACTGAGATGAGATGGATGAAAAGATTTATGGATTAAGATACTACTCGATCCGGGGAAAGTGTTTGCAGCTGTTTAATAGGTATGAAGAATTATGTTTATTAAAACCTTTATGTAGTGGTGACCAGAATAAGGTACATCAAGGGTTTTTTCTGGATAGCATTTTACGAACAACGATATCAATCTGTCCCCGCTCAAGATACCGAATGCACTCCGATCTACCTACAAGCCTACAATCAGGGGTAACATTCTAGTATGTGATATACTGTATACCCCGGCCATTGATTCACCTATCTGGCCCATCACCCACTTTAGTACTTCATGATCTACCCATTCCAGTGTCCATTACAGTGGATTCTGTGATGTCATTCTAAACATTCAACATTTAAATATTCAACATGTAAAACATGGAGGTAGAAACATGAATGAGTCAAGCTATTTCACCCAAAATCACATTTAGTCTCTTGGAACTTAGAAATTAAGACTCGATTAAATCAGCAGCCCTGGGTGTTGATAGCTAGGATCAGCCCAGGGACAACTTGAGTCACTCTATTTAAATTCAACATAACTGCATGGCATGTTCATGGGCGTATTACAAGAATTATTCTGGTGGAAGGAACGAAGCCCTGACCTGAAAAAATTCCTACACATATCCCAGGCCCCCAAACTGAACCTGGTCCCCAAGTTGTTATCCAAACTGAACCTGGGCCCCAGGTTGTTATCCAAACTGAACCTGAGCCCCAGGTTGTTAATAGCCAAACTGAACCAGCCTTTAACACATCAGGTTAATTTAAGACTACTAGAATAAAGATAGACATAATGTTTTACATCAATGGTCTTTACTTTATGTGTTACTATATATATGCCTTAGTGTTATAATGCTGCAAATGTCTTGTGGTCTATGTTGTGTCCTACACCTGGTACACTCTGTATGAAAACACTGATAATAATGGGTTCATTTTATTCTTGTACTCAGCTAAGATGTACTGTACATATCTTGTTCTAACCACTTAATACAGATCTGATAATGTTGTCTTCTTCATATAAAATGTACTACAAAGCAGAGAGCAGCTGCTACTCCAAGAAGCAGCTAACATCTCCCTCTGTTTAAAGCTGTTATAAAGTATATAAGAAACAGCAGATGGGTATTATTGTTATCAAGAAGCCATAGGTACATATTCAACCAAATTTTACTTTAAAGCATATTTAGCATGCAACACAAACTGAAATTTATGGTCTGATATAATGTGCATAAATCTTATCAAGAAGCCATAGGTACATATTCAACCAAATTTTACTTTAAAGCATATTTAGCATGCAACACAAACTGAAATTTATTGTCTGATATAATGT
>KN886922.1:99900-128525 GCA_000934455.1 Apostichopus parvimensis
ACTAAAACAATGATCAGATAATGGATTATAATCTCATTATCTCAACCCAACATAATCAATACAATCGCCCTGGAAACAACTATTTCTGGGTTGATTTTGGTGGGATTCGTAAACTAACACCTTTTTTTCGCGATGTGGGAGGGAGATTGTTTAATCACACCATCTGTACTAAATAATCATCAATATTTTAGGCTTATGGAGCAATGACAGTACAGGCTGGCACAGCCTTCATGCAGTATACAGTATCTGTCAGGTCACCACCTTCTAGGAAAGGTTGCAAAACGACCAAACTGTTGACGGGTTTGAGCTGAATACGTCAGCAAATATTGATAATAATCATTGAAGACCTGCAATTCCGTTGGTAAATTTACCACAATGATAGACAGGTCTGCTGCAATGTTTTTTGGGGTAAATTGACTATAATTTCACGATATTCCAGTAAGATGGAAAACTATGGAAAACAGAGCATCTAAAAGAAGTGAATTAAACCTGTTGAAACTTCTCACAAAATAAGTTATCAACTCATCGTAACTGTGTCAATTTTAAGGAAATTTTAAAGCCAGTCGGTTATCATTACCTTGCAAAACTTGCACCAGCTGTAAGACATATTGTTGCAATGCAACAAGAATAATAACAATACTAACACAGTACTATCATGGCACGATATGCAAACCATATATACACAAAGAATTACTATGTTATGCATACGTTCTGTACACATATCCCAATATAGCATCAGAACAGCAAAACAGGGAGTCACTTTGTTTTCATGGTAAATCCTTCACATCAACAAGATTCCTTGACAAATAACAAACAAACACACAAGCACAATAAATATGTGCATAGATTCCATATGAACTAGCTCTCACACAGTCAGGAAAGTTGAATATATGTATGCACGCCAGTAGGAGCATGCCACCAATACGTTCTTCATTCTACTGTATCCCTGAGTTCTTTGATTAAACATTAACATCTATACATCCATTAAATATCACAAGCAAGTATAATATATATACTCACAAAAAGTGTTCGGTGGTTTCTATCAAAGAAAGGAAACTCAAAATCCAAAGGTACTTCCACAAACCAGTCATCTTCTTTCCGCATGGTCTCGTCTCCATTCTCAGGTCCATAGGGTAAGAGAAGATCTGTATTAAGATGAAGTAGTTATCTTAATTTGCAACAATTCACCATTTTTTCAATGAATATTCATTCCATGCCATAAACTTATGTACATGCTGAGGAGCTGAACTGTTGCTTTTATCTCATCACTCCCATTGGGAGGATGAGAGATTGTACTTCCTTTTGTCAGTTGCACCATATATAGCTTTGTCAATTGCCATAGCAACAGTTGCCATGTAATAACATTTGGTTAATTTTCCTGAGTAGCTATTCATGGTAGGACACTTCAGGGTCCATGACTGAGGGAGGGGTCAAAACGTGTCCGTCTTTGTCTATGGGTGGTTGTGTCTGTCCGTCCAATTTTTGCATCAAAAACTCTGAAATGGCTGGGCTGATTTTCTTCAAACTCGGTGGAAAGGTACCTCAGGGTGAACACTTGCGTCTGGCAGGCCCCATTTAAAAGGTCAAATTTAGTGAAAATCTATTTTTTTGCTATAACCCCATGGAAAAACATTGAATTGACATGGAACCTTAACAGATTATAATAATGTCAAATGCTATCAAAATATGTAGTTGCCATGGTAACTGAGGTCAAAGGTCACATGATCTAAGGTCAAATATATATATAACTCTGTGGATCACCCTCATCTTCTTTTTTTTCTTTTCAAACTGATTCTTGAAAGCTCTGCTTAGACCCACGTACACTTTGGGTGATAAAATGAAAACTGGGCGGGTTGTCTGGTCAATGTGAAATCTGAGATGCTGAAAAGGTTTATACCAAGTCATATGTAGAACAAGAACGCAATGGTTTCGAGGAGACAGGAAGGTGAAAAAGAAGACTGATCAGTTTCATGTTTGCTTGAGTCTGTAATTATTTTTTACTATCGTTTATATATATATATATGTATGTTTATAAAAATTCTCAGAACTGAATGGTATATCAATTTCATGTGTCATAAATGGTACACTTAATATCATCCAAACTAATACTGTATCAGTTTGATCTCTGACTGATCATGGCTGAATGAAACTCCTGTGAAGTGGACATACACATCATACTGCATTGTTATATAAATACAGTACACTGACATGGAGTGATTTTACTTGAAGCAAATCTAAAAGAGCTCCTGAAGGTCTTGTCCAGTGGCAAATATCAACCAATTAGAATTATTGTAAAAAAAAATTGAAAGATAACTTTTTCTATCTCTCCAAATCTGTTTCAAGGAAATCCCTAGTTACTGTTAATTGGGAGGAACAATGCTGTTGAACACCCCCACTCTTAAAGGGGTTATCATACAGTAAGCATAGTTCATTGTGTGAATTGAATAGGGATGTCTCTTTAAATGGATAAAATGAGTCTTTCTGTTAACCTCAAGTCTGGTCATAAACGGTCTTATATTGGAAAGATAACTCTTTAACAATTCTTTCCTTTTTTTTAAGCTAAGAATGTCTTCATAGTGAAAAGGTTGAAGATGGGCCTCTGTGATGGCGCAATAGGAAGTTGATGTTTGTTTGATAGCTCAATGTTGCTCAGGAAAGAGTAAATGGAATTGATATGAATTGTTTGTTACTGTTGAAATAAAGCTTGTAGGCCCCTAATGATTGCTGAGTGCAAAAAAAGAAGCTTAAAGGGAATGTCTGTTTAGGGTAACTGTGTAATGAATTTAAATTCTTTGAAGTATTAATATATTTGGTGAAAACTGTTTGACAAGGTCGTGATCAAACACAAAGTACTACTAAGTTTGATATTGACTTTGTTCAATTTCAAGTTTCAATTTAACATTGGCTTTCACAATGGTCAGCTTCAAATTCAATTCACCTTCATGAAATATTTAGTTTACGACAAGTTCTTAGTAAAAAAAATAGGTCAAACTTGAATGGTGGCCTAACATATTAGCGTAGGACTTGGTAGGAGTAGGCCTACTTTTCCATGTCACTGGCTTCTGGCTCGTCTCTGCATAACTTGACTGATCGGTCTTGCCAGGGTCGATCCCAGTGCTATGCTAAATTGGGTTATATACTACTAGTACTAGGCCTACATCGTTAAACTTAAGTTAAAGACAGTTAAAGACAAAACATATGCCTAAAGTTAGTCTAACGTTACGCCTAGCCAACGTTAGAGTTTGCTAGTGAAAAATAGTATACCGTTGGATGTACGTGTGGGTCTAATTGAAGTTATTTTTGGAATCGATTAAAATGTCCTCGTTTTGTGATACCAGATTACGTTCAAGTTCAACACAGTTGAAACAATTCGGCGGTGATACGGAACCATACATCAGCGGCCGTCATCAATCAAGCCTCGAGGAATTGAACGCCATTGGACATTTATTCTTACATGAACGGTGGTTCAAAGATTAGAAACACCGTTACATGGAATTTCTGTGACGGTATACTTCTAATATACACATTCGTCTACATAACGTAGAAGTGCCAGAATTGTAAGTTGTTAGATATTCTACATCCGAAGACGGGATATCTTTGGTTGTAGTATAGCGTCCAGTACTCGACTACAATTTATTGTACACGTAAGTATGGCAAGCCGTTTTAGTTTTTATTCTGTATTTGATGATATCATCAAATATTTGATGATATCACCAATTCAATTGCTGATATCACCAATTATTTGCTGATAACAGCAAATAATTGGTGATACCAACAAATATTTGATGATATCACCAATTGCTTGATGATATCTCACATCAATTGATGATATCAGCAATTGAATTGGTGATATCAGCAAATGAATTGCTGATATCATCAAATGATTTGCTGATATCAACAAATCATTTGCTGATATGTACATATCACTAATTCAATTGCTCATATCATCAATTGATTTGCTGATATCATCATATAATTGGTGATGTCATCAAATACAATAATAATAAAAAAATAAAACGGCTTGCCATACGTACGTTTTGCTCATGGGTATATACTCGTATTCAAGCATCGTGTTAACTCCTATCGTTACTCATGCGTACGGGTACTCGGGACCTTGGTCCTCGCCAGATGCTGATCTCTTAAATATGTAATTGTATCATAGTCTATGAGATATATCCATTTATGTTATCAACTAATTTGATCAATGTTTGATGTGACAAATTGGAAGCCTTGCTGAAATATATCAAGTTACCCGAGGACCAATGTATTTCCTTTTGTTCCGAGGAATATTTTTGGTGCAGAAATGTGAGTTGTCACTCCCCAACAAACCCGTCAAACTTTCCCATACAATAATGAAGTATACCAATATGAGATGTCATGTCATTACAAAAGGAATTGTTGCTTATTAAATATAAAACGATATATACGCAAGACAATATAATCGTCCCTCCCGACATTTCCGCAACCCGTGACACATTCCTAAGGCGGCTACCGGCACACCATACCTTTGAGTACCATCCCCTCGCCATGCCCTTTAAACTTTCCTTTGGCAACTATACAAAAATATCCACATTGCTTACGGTTCCGGTGTGCGAGCATCTGACGTATATACTGAAGTATACAGACTGACTTATTGGAGGTATTCATTTAATCGGAAATGGCTTGAAGACGCTAATGTTGTGTTTGTATAATGTTATTATTGTATAATATATATATAATTGTTATTATTGTATGATAATGTATAAGTAATATATATAATAATATATTTTTGTACAATTTGCACACTCAAAGAATCAAGCGGATTTACGATAATAAGGCCTAAACAGGATGTAAGAGTATATTATGAAGATATAAAACCCTCCAAATTATACTTGAAAGAAAGGTCCGATTTAAACCCACATCAAATATGTTGATGATCGTGTACAAAGTAGACGATTTGTTGAATTGATCCAATCAAAATGTATTAACATAACTTGTTCTAATAACGATGACCTAGGATTTTGATCTGGTGACCAAATGCTTTATTATCACGTTTTGCTTCTTTGTTGCTTTTCATTTTTATTTAGTTTCAGTGAAGGAGTTTCCGAGTAGGCTGGGACCTGGACTCCTCAGTTGTGGTTCAACTTGAAATCGAAGGACTTTAATATTCCGATAGGCCTATGTCCAGTCCAAATGGTTCTAAGTCAGAAAAAACCAGATTGAAAATTAAAAGTAATTCACAAAAGAGCGAAACATTCTTAAAAAGATTAACCTCAGCTGCTGAGAACATTTCTAAGAGGCCCATAGCATATATTACAACGTATTATAAACAAGTATGTGACATACATACCTTCCTGTGCAGATGAAACGTCCAATGATGAAAATACGAAGATAACGACACCAAATAAATGTAATTTCATGTCTCTTTGTCTCATTTATTTGTTAATTAATATTGTGGTAAATCCAGACAACCTATAATTGGCAATCATATGCCTATAATGCACGTATTTACACGATGGTCCGATACACGAAAAATAAACCTCCGAGAACGACAAGCATAGATTATCTCTTTCAAAAAGTATAATAATAATAATAAAGTTACTTGAGAAGTTTTATCCACAAGAGTTTTATTATTTATAACTGGAGAAGATTTAGGTTACTCAATGAACAGCATGCAAAGAACTATTTCAATCGAAGGCAACCCACCACTTCTAATGATGTGTTAACCTTTATTCTTTACACTGCCCTTTTTAATTCTACCTATTATACAACTCGGTCTGTCAATATCACCGAATCAGAAATACCCTCAACACTGCACGAGCAATACAATGGACTCTATAATCGATCTTCGCATTGAAATGTGAATGCTAATACTAACTAACGGTATCTGCTAATCTAACCCCACCTCAAAATCATCGTACGCAGACGACAACAATAGTCCTGTACGCACCAATGAACAACCAGAAAACAATGTGACGTCACGTGCAATGTTTTGTCGATCGTCCATTGACCGAGGGATAAATGACGCTTCAGGTGAGATTAAACAAATACGCTCTCGACAGAACAATGTATCGCCGGGATTTCATTCTTTGTTAACTTGCCAGGTATGATCCAAAAAGATAGACCCTACTTTACAAATGAATAAAAAATAAAAAAAAGAAGAAGATAACATTAATATATAAATAATGAAGGGTGTGGAAGGAAAGTAACCAATGGCATATATGACTAAGAACGAACAGAAAAGACAAATAAATGATTCAAGCATTTATAATCACGAAACAAAAGAGTGCATTATAGAGCAGGGGTTCTCCATAGACGGCCCGTGGGCCAAATCCGAAACCGCGAAAGATTTCAAGTCGGCCCGAGAACCTACATGAGAACTTGCACTATACCGGGCATGTGGGCCATTCAGACCTAAGGCTTAAGCACCCTACTAGCCTACCCTTCTCAACATTGCCCAATATATAGATAAAGTAAGAATTTCGTTCTTTCCAGAATTGTACTTGTTACAATCTCCTTATATTTCACGTAGAAAGTTCATCAACTTAAAGATTCAGATATCTGGATTAGAAACGTTGCTATCTCATTGACTTACAGGCCTATCATTGTAGACTTTGAAATTGTTTCCGAGATAAAATACTTCTAATTTTGATTATTTCTCTAAAAGTATGTTAGAGCAAAACTCTTCATTGTTTTAATATTGTTCATTGCCATGTAGTTTGTTATCATAGTACACGTACGATGTATTCAATTAAAAGATATAACAACTTGATAAAAACGTTCACTTAATTATTGATAGCTGAAGTGGTTCCTTTTTTCCAATGTCTTGTATCTGTGAATGTAGTATATATGTTTGTATTTATATGTGCATGTATGTGTGTGTATGCGTGTGTGTATGTATGTGTGTGTGTTTGTATGTATTTGGTCCACGGTTAATGATATTTCACAATCTGGCATTATATCTCAGGAGTATGGACTCCGATAGCAATTAAACCAAACAATCATCACGGTCTTTGTGATACTAAGTGAATTAAACTATCAGCAAGAACTACCCTTAATAGTAAATAAAAAGATGTCACGGATTTATTTTTCTTTCACACCCAAGGCTGAAGACTTGATCAAGTCTAAATATGACGTCATCGAGCCGCATGTTCTTTACGGTCTTATGTTTTCTCTTTTAAATTTATTTGCAATGTTTATTTTCTGTAATGGAGATGGGATTTACTATCGCTGAATCTAAATTATTCAAGCTCTTTACATGAATGACCTAATGAGATTTGTTCTTGTCTGTTCGGGGAAGTTGTTCTTCAACAAAGATCTCTGTAAAATATAAACTAAACATGATATACTTGGGTTCATGTCCCTTTTGATGCTATTCACTGACAATGTGTTTCATCCGGTGAGAACTTTTAAGCTTTAATGCAGGATTATAGCCAATTGTCCCGGTCGTATACAAAATTCTCCAAGGGGCGCGAAAGGTAGTGTATCCTTTATGTGTAGCCTATGATCTCGTCGGGGCACAAAAAATACCTAGGCAAAATCATTGAAACAAAATTTGACCGTGTGTAAAAATCGTTAAAATACCTGCCTAGTGACGCCTTTTGAAAGCCCATGATTTCCCTCATTATTCACCATAACCTCCTTCTCACCCCCCCCCCCCACCCCTCTTCCATGTTCTCGTTGCATTGTCTCCCCGTTGTGGTATATATGAAAAATACATTATCGTATTAGGCCCTATATTGTAATAAGCGTAAAACTGCTAAGATTCACGCACGGGAAGTGATTTTAAGTTAACCGAACCCCACAGACATTGTACGACCTTCACGGTTGTTGGTTACAAAGTGCGGTTACTATATCTTTAATAATACAGTCAAGGGCAGGTTGACACACACTTCTAATATTTTTAGCCAAGTTTAGTTCCTACGTTAACACTTCCTGAAGGACAATCTTTGATTTGGGTATTTCAAAGTGGTTTGTGAGTTGGGTTTTTTCCCACGATAAGTGTGCGTTGTCTATCATATTCATCTCTTGCGACTGAAACTGGCAAGTAGAAAAGAACAACGTATGTCCAGAAAGAAAGTACTGCAGTATGGGGCAAAAAGATAAAGAAAATATGCGCGTCTTGTTTAATTTTCCACTTTGTAATAATTTAAAGAAAATGTAAATACCCTTATTAAGAGACACCGCATTCACATGGCTAAAAAGATAGGCTACAGTTTAAACTAAGAAGGATCCATACAGCAGCAATTTGATTAATTTGTGTTTAACATTAATAAATGTTTATTTTATAGACTTGATTCAAGTCGATTTTGCTATTTTAAAAAGGCTGTGAAATCATGATAAAAAACGACAATGAGAAGCTAGAATGACTTCCATAGTGAAACTTACCCATCTCCTTTTAATGATGACCTTATAGGCAGAATCTTAGGCTTGATATGTCATATTTCATAAACAAAATGAATGCTAGTTATATTTCTGTAGTCGTTTTAATTCATTGGGGTTTTTTTTTGTTCGATTATAATAACTCAACCTAAAACATGACAATCAATAACATTTGTATTTGACAAATTCATATATTATGCAATGTAAACATGACATAATTTTTGAAGTTGTAAACTGCTATAAGTTTTATGTTGCATCTGAGGAACTGACCTAAATGGTCCAGTTAATTGCGTAATGAATCTCAGCTGCTTAAAGGGTCATTAAAAAAATTTGTTTTTGAAAAGTTGGAATAGAAATATAACGACTGAGAGCAGAGTTTTCTTACCGTCTACAACAAATCAGAAATAAATTTTGTGCATAAAATCATCTTTAGAGATATCGTAGATTTTGTTTAATCCTTGGAGAAATGGCAGATTGAAAAAAGTCACTCTGCAAATTGAGGAATCACTTGCATGCATCGTTTAAGTTAAACTCAAATTTACTGCTTGACTGAAATATAATAGTCACGTGCTGTATGAAATTGAACTATAGTTGCTGAAACGTGTACATAATTATACAACATATATAGAAGAAAAGGTCTCCGTGAAAAGAGGGCCTTATTAATTAAAATTACTAAGTTTTCAACAATGGGAGACATCTTTTATAACAAAAGGGCACATTTTATGAAATATGAAAAAGGCTATCTGTAATTTTACTACCATAAAGTGACTCTTGTATTTAATGAGAAGGGACACTATTCTTTTTAAGTCTACCAATTATTCCAACACCCGTAGCAACTTGCAAACACAGGTGAGAAGTATGTTCATGCCAATTAAGCTTTGAGTCAATAAGAACACCAAGAAATTTAACACTGGTAGCAGTTTGAAGTGGGTGCTTATTAATGATAATACTTAAGTTGGGGTTTTGAGTATGAGGCATGTTAAAGACCATAAAGTTTGTTTTGATAACATTAAGCGAAAGCTTATTGAAGCAAACCAATCAGAGTATAAACCAAGTTCACTGCAAGCAGTACTCTCAAGGCGTTGTACATCTGTGTCTTTGAAAAACATACTGGTGTCATCTGCAAACATCACTATTGAAGATGTAGATAAAATCCTGGTTATGTCGTCCATGTAGATGACAAAGAGTAGTGGCCCTAGAATGGAACCTTGGTGAACAGCAAAAGAGATTGTTTGCAAGTTAGAGTTTTGTTGTTGTTGTTGAAAGAAGTAAATGGTTTCCTTCCTGTCAAATAACTTTTGATCCAGAGGGGGGGGGGGGGTTGGGCAGGGAGGCATCAACAATTAAAATAGGGCACAAACAAATATGTAGAAGCACAATACATGTGTCATGTGACTTGTGAAGTTTTGTGGGGGTGGGGGTGAAAAATCTGGCTATGTGCCTGCTTGTCCTTGGTATGAGAAAGAAAGCAGAGAACGTATGGAAGACAATAAAAGAGTGATACAACAGACTACTAAATCATTCGAAAAAATAATCTTTTATTTATAAACTTAAGCACATAAACAATTAACCTGTATCTAATGAGAATGAGTAAATCATGTTATTTCTGCAGCCCAGGATAATCCTGCCATCTTCCATTAATAAAGGAGAGGAAAATATTTCACCTGGCAACAAGTGGGATGTTAACTCCTTACCAGATTTTAGGTCAAGAATTACTAAAGTACCAGTAGTTGAGCAACAGCAGACAAGCCCATTACCTGCCACTCTGGACAAAGCCTGGGAACTTTCTTTCTGACTTTCCATTTCAGACCTGTTTCCAATTTCAGAAACAAACTGAGTGTTGATGTTATTGAATATGCACGAGGGTGATGAATAAACATGTTTTCCTATCTTTGTTTTCCACGATGTGGTTCCTTCGTGAAGATCTATACTGTAGACATGTCCATCATGTGAGCCAACCAGGATGATTTCTCTGTTGTCAAGGGTTACCAAGCACGGATAAGAAAATATTGGCGCCTCCGTAGGAATACGGTGAAGCTGTAAAGGAATATACAAACAAGATTCTTGTTTTGTGGGGAGATGAAAACATCAACTACTGTCTTCAGTATAAGTATGGAATATAATTAATATAATATAATAAAATATTATATAATTTATTTATTCTGTGTCAAGAGCTATCATGTCCAGTAAGCCTTATAGACGACTAACCTGGAGATTGTGTTTAAAGCGGTTTGGGCAAAACTTGTATGGCACATACTTTGCGCAGGCTAACATGTTAAATACGTTAGGCCCATGTATAATGCGTTAGAACTATGTACAACACAGAGCACAAGTCCATTTGTCCAAACAAGCCTAAATCTACTTCTTGGAACATCATTGAAATCAATTAACCAGTAACTCACAGTTTGTTGGGCAGGTCATGATAATGAAAAATATGAAAGACAACATGATCGTTAATTCTCCAAAAAACAAATCTAACGTTGACGCGACCTGCTACGATGGAAGTTTGTACAACTAGGCTTCGTGCCTAACATTATTCTCCAGTACATGCATATGCACATGCAGCGTACCGTTATTTTCTGATTATGAACAGCTGGAGCCTACTGAACCAAATTATACTCATGAAATTCCAGCCCTACTACTATGCATCTTCTCACATCAAGCAATAATCTGACTGCTAAGGGCATTTCTGTACCAGCATATCACAAATTTGATAATAAACACAGGTAATTTCAGGACACTCACCTGTAGAGAAAGGACATAAACAAATAGAGGATTGTTAATACGTTTGGCGAGTTATGTATGCAGATCGCTGATTCAGTAGTGGTACGCCAGATTGACTTCTATGTGTTTATTATATTTCAGCTTGCCCAAGCCCTTCAATTACCTACAGCCGTATAAACGGCTCTGTAATTAGCAAGAGTTTCTTTAAATTCCACTAGCGCCCTCATTCACGAAAGTTTCCTATGAACTAAACTTTTATATGGGGTGTCAAGTTTTGACTGTAACAAATGCAACCATTAATATTTTCTTTTTATTATGATTTTCTTTAAAAAAAAAAAAAAAAAAAAATTGTATAAAACTGTGACCCTCAAGCTAAGGTTAGTACTTTGAGCCTCTGAGGTCTGGGCCCTAGGCTAACGGTAGCAACGGCCCGTGTATATTACTCACAAGTTTTCCCGAGTGACTGATGTTATATATAGAGCCATCAACGCATCCTATGACCACACTGGCTACAGCGACTACTGGTGATGAAAACAATGGTTTAGGACATTGATAGTACCACTTTACATCTCCGGTATTCTGTGGAGAAACAAAAATATCTAAAATGTGAGTGTGATTATATTGTCATTTGAACATAATAATAGTTATAAGGATAATAATCATAGTAATAATAATAATGATAATAATCATAATAATAATAATGAGGATGATAATAATAATAAAAATACAAATAATCATAATGAGGATAATAATAATTATAACATAATAATAATTATAACATAATAATAATAATAATAATAATAATAATCATAATAATAATAATAATAATAATAATAAGGATGATAATCATAATAAAAATAATCATAACAATAATAATTAAAAAAATTAAAATAAATGTTTCCTTGTTCATTCATCAGGTGACATTGCAAGGAGAATGGTGGTTATATTAAGATACATATACCTTTCTTAGTATGAACCATCTGTCATTTAATTATGGTCACAAGAACTTGCACTAAGTTTGACCTTGGTTGAAAAAAAAATCGTCAAAGTCAGGTTACAGTCAATTGAATGGGAATTTTGTGTGGAATAACTTCATACATATTTGCAACTTGTTAGTTTGCAAAATGATATGGTGACAAAGACCCAATACTCAATGCAAAGTACAATACATACAAAATGTATGATATATACTGGACAGAGTGGGGAAGGGGAGAGGTGTGGGGAAGGGGAGAGGGTTGGGGTGGGATGGGGTTAGTTGGAGGGCAAGATAATATAGGAGCATTTGGGGAGGGGGGAGGGACTGGGCATGAGTTTCATCATCTGATATTTATATATTACAAAATTATGAACTTCATACAATAGGGTTGAAAAATACTAATAACTTATTATTTTCAATCAATAGAAAACTGATTGGGAAATTATACAGATACCCTCAAAGAGCAAAGACGTTTGGCACAAAAAGTGATTTTTTTTCTTTCTTTTTGCTCCCTCTTGAAATTCCTTCCCTGCCACTTTAATTGAATGGTGCTGGGTGGGATCCAAGTACACATGGTATGGAAGGTAGTTCAGACTGGCGCTCCCAGCAAATAAATAAAGTCATCGATACCAAATTAGGGCTATGTAGCCCCATTGATAAAGCACTGGGATTGTAAATCCTGAGGCCTCTGGCTCAAATCCTGTTTTAAAAGACATACTCTTCTTGCTCTTTTCAAAAACTTTGTTGAAAGTAATTTTAGTCAACAATTTTAAAGTAATTTTAGTCAACAATTTTAAATCTTGAAGATTATTCTACCTTGCTTCAATTTGTCTTGCTTACTGCGGTTGATTGACTTGTACACAAATTGTTAATATACAATCAATATTCATTGATAAATAATCACTGCACCCATCCTCCCCCCCACCCCACCGCCCTCCATCAAGAATGCCCCCCTCTTACCTTTGAAATGCTAAGGAGCTTTCCTGATAAACTGGCCGCGTAGACAGAATTGTTCCAAGTGTCGATACAAGGAGATGCAAACATGGAACCACCACCATCACTCATGGACCACTGGCATGTTTTGGTCTAGATTAACAAGAAAAAAGGTCAAATTTAAAACAAAATCAAGAAATAAGCATAAAATTTTAACATGTTAACGTATACGCATCATTCTCAAATCATGAAAAGATTGCAAAATAAGGTCATGCACGCTGAAATGTAATAACCTTTTCTTTCTTGAGATTTTTCTGCCAAAACAAGCCAAGAAAACAAATTGTTCACACCTTAAAAGTGTATTTCTGTGAAGCTTTGCAACAACAATCTCTATGCTTGCAAATGTCCATGTGATTAGTTCACAGAGGACTTACCTGTGGTTGAAGAGCGTAGACATTACCGTCATGTGACCCGACATAGACCAATCCAGTGACAGGATCTGAAGTCGGTGAAGACTTGACAGGCCCAAGGGTACGAAACATCCAGTAGACGGATCCGGTCATTGCATCCAGGAAGTAAATGTGATGGTCATAACAACCTAAAAATAGTAATTTTTTTTTTAAAAGACAATTCGGGTGAATTATTAGGTGTAGCTTCTGTATCCTCTTCAATGTTTAATTTGTTTTGATTTTTTGAGTTGTTGAGATACTTCTTGCATGACAACTACACACATTTCTTAGACTCAGTCAATCATTACTTTCTACAAAGGAAAGATATGTTTTGGTTAACCTCCTCCAACCTACTTTCTTCTGTTCATCATGAACTTGGTTTATGGTATAAGTAGAAGTAGGCACAATTAGACTTGGTTCATGGTTTAAGGTAGGAGAAGTAGGCACATTTAAACTTGGTTCATGGTATAAGTAGAAGTAGGCACATTTAAACTTGGTTCATGGTATAAGTAGAAGTAGGCACATTTAAACTTGGTAAACGGTATAAAGTAGAAGAAGTAGGCACATTTAGACTTGGTTCATGGCATAAGGTAGTAGAAGTAGGCACATTTAAACTTGGTTCATGGTATAAGGTATAAGACGTAGGCACATTTAAACTTGGTTCATGGTATAAGTAGAAGTAGGCACATTTAGACTTGGTTCATGGTATAAGTAGAAGTAGGCACATTTAAACTTGGTTCATGGCATAAGGTAGAAGACGTAGGCACATTTAAACTTGGTTCATGGTATAAGGTAGTAGAAGTAGGCACATTTAGACTTGGCTCATGGTATAAGGTAGTAGAAGTAGGCACATTTAAACTTGGTTCATGGTATAAGGTAGAAGATGTAGGCACATTTAAACTTGGTTCATGGTATAAGGTAGAAGTAGACACATTTAGACTTGGTTCATGGTATAAAGTAGAAGAAGTAGGCACATTAAGACTTGGTTCATGGCATAAGGTAGAAGTAGGCACAATTACAGCCCAGCTATCATTAATCAGCTAACTTATTGAACTGCCAAATCAACTCTTTTATTACTAACTGTACCACCTAAAAAATGTTACACAAAGGTGGTATGTGATGTCATTATGGCATATCCTCTTTGTATACTTCCTTATGTAACCTTTTTCCTTTGTATTAAACATGACATACAGTCATGATTCTGTTGGTACTGATAAAATTCAGTCAAGTCGCACTTCATTTTGGACAACATCAAAATGCGATACAATTGCAGCAGTTTTTGTACACAGGGAACCACATTATTTTATATAAGTGTGTAAAAGTAAGTTGGCCTGATGTTTCGATCCTAGCAGGATCTTCTGAAGATCCTGCTAGGATCGAAGAAGATCCTGCTAGGATCGAATAGTCAGTCCAACTTACTTTTTACACATTCTCTTACACAGGCTCTCAATAGTGGATAAGCAGTTTGCTAACAGTTTTGTTTTATTTTTATTTTATATAAGATTACATAAGACACTAAAATATTCCATGCTTAAATACACCTTTTATCTATTCTTTTTGGAGGCATCACTTCAAAGGAACCTGATATTTTCCTTGGAATATTATACAACAAGATTTTTGCCTATTAAGTACCGCTGAGACAGAAATCTGTGGCACACACACGGCAGATATTAGAATATATTAATTAATTGTTAATTAAGTGTTCTTAATTGTCAATTTCGTACACTCCATTCAGCTTACCGACAACGACAAGATTACAGCGTGGCGAAAAACAGGCTGACGATTCCATTCTGTCTGGAAGTCGAACTTGCCAAAGTCTTCTGCCTGTCTCTAGGTCTAAACCTACAAAGATCCCAGAGTGGGAACCTATGTAAGCAGTGAGGTCAGGTGATCTGAGAAGTTGGAAAAGAACATGAAAGATTAATATTTCTATGTTTATTAAAAAAAGAATTTCACACTATTAAAGGAAAGTTGACCAGTTTTATTCTTTCACAGTTTTCAATGTACATACTATGGTATCAATCAGGCCTCGACAATTTTTTTCAAAACTACTCGCCAACTGGCGACCGAGTCTAAAATTCTACTCGCCAAAACGTTAAATTTACTCGCCATTTTTTCTCGCAAAGTGTTTGTGTGATATAAGCCTAGGTAGTATGGCCTATCTTAGGATATCGCGGTTTAGTGTTACTGTTAGTTGTTTACAGCAAAAACGATCTATTTAAATTGTGCTTCGTCAAAAGTGTGTAAAACATGTTACCCCTGTTTGAGTTGTCGTTACGCATTTATAAATTAGTTTCGAGCTGGTGATCAGAGCTGTTCCTTAGGACCTACTTGTAACAGTGCACTTGATAATTCTACTGTGATACGTAACATTAGGCAATAGGCCCTTGTTGATTGGCTCAAAAGTTAATAGAAAGCCTATCGGATAAAGGTAGTGAGCGAATGAGCCACTCGCCAAAATGTCGAGCGTAATGCATTTTTTGCTCGCCAGTCGCAAATTCTAGTCGCCATTGGCGAGTTGACGACCGTATTTGTCGAGGCCTGGTATCAATACTAGGTTACAGCTAACAGCCTGCTCTCACTTTCATTTCTGTTGACACAAATGAGCTGTTTGTCAGAACTAACTTAAAATTCCCACACATGTTTTGAAATGTTTTAAGTCCACCCAGGTGCTCATTTAAGATAAAATTTTAAAAAGGAGAGCAATTCTGGAAGTGTGACTACTGTACCATTGCATGTCTCTATAAATATAGATCATTAATAGTAAAACAACAAGATTATTTATAGTAAAAAACAAGATTATTAGTAGTAAAACAACAATTCTATACAGTTTCCTCTTTCTCCAACAAGAACTACTACTATTTACAGTACTACATACCCTTCTCTGATTACAACTAGAGGCGAGGCGTCGATGCACTTTTCCAAATCCAGGCTCCAATTCTCCTTCATTGACAACTGGGCACCATCTGTCATTTCTTGTGTTACCATGGAAACGTTCTCACCCATGGTGACTGCACTACCTCGCCTCAGTACAGTTGTTCTATTCATTACATCCTTGTGACAAAGTTTTCTTCTTTTTACTTGATCTCCATCAACATTGATAGTTCTCTCCTCCAAATGTTCCGTTAGTAATAATTCTTCGGTCTTGGTTTTAGATTTCATGGAAACATGATTATGACTCTGGTCATCCATATCATGTTCGGGGTTGACGAGAGCCTCGACGGCGACGGCCGCGTCAGATTGGGACTTTTCAGTCAACTCGGGTGGTCTTGAATCTTCAGCAGTTTGATTTAATAAGGTGATAACTTCTCCGATCGACTGATGAAGAATGGAATCCAACAGGTTTTCGTTTGTTTTCCTCAAATGTCTCTCCAGCAGCTCTACGAGGTTAACGGCTTGAAAGGAATTCCCGCCGAGTTGGATGAAACTTTTCGCTCGGTCTAATCCGACTGAGATGAAGAGCATCTCCTGGAAGTGTTACAGTATAAAAAATAAAGAAAAATAATAGTTAGTCAGAAATAATTCTTTGCAGCGATTTATGGTAATTGTCCACACAGACAATTATTGGTGGAATTCTGAGACCAACCACCTTTCACAAAAGAAAACTGCTTTAAAATAAGAAGAACGAAACAATTACATTAAAAATTAAATCATGAAACTTTTATGTACAGAAAGTACTTTCTAAGACCTGTTTTTTTTAACCACAAAATGTGATCTTTTTTGTTGTTCAAATTTGAAGCAGATTTATGAATGCATCTGGCATCATCCATAGAGTGTGAAATCATTACGGCCAATCATACTGAAATTGTCACTCTCTCTGTCAATCACAAAAAAAAATCATTTAAACAAAGATTTAGACATTTTTCTTCCAAAGCCTCAACATCACTATGTCACCAAATTT
This sequence comes from Apostichopus parvimensis, assembly GCA_000934455.1. Lineage (NCBI taxonomy): Eukaryota > Metazoa > Echinodermata > Holothuroidea > Aspidochirotida > Stichopodidae > Apostichopus > Apostichopus parvimensis. The sequence goes on from KN886922.1 coordinate 117,245, forward strand.
CCTGGAAAAATTACTGTCACCTTAACTACAGCATCATGTTGCATAGGTTTGCGGGTCCAGGGGTGAATCTAGGACTCTAAACACTAAGGGAGTTTTAGAGCTATTTCCCAAGATATGGGGAAAAGATCTGTAGTAAAAAGAGTTTTCCTTCTCTGACTCACATCATTACCTGAACCTCTAAATAGCTCGAGACAGTTTGAAGAATATAATAAAAATCTAAAGGGTAGTTGTTAGCACACAAATTTTTGTAACACTGGTGACCATTATGTTCTACATTAACTCAATTCCTACTAGGATGGTAATATTCCAACCTTACCTTGATGTGACACTCTACAATCTGTTCTATCGAGGTACCGCCACGACTGCTGCATTGTTGTAGTAGATATTCTCTGGTCTGTTGCTTCAGACACTCAGTATTTAATTTTCCGTGATGCGTGACGGGGAAGGTGTTTAATGTATAGATGCGATCTGGTATAGCTTCTTCTGAAACACATTCCTTTAATCTGACCTTTAACCTTTGACCCTCCTCTGTCTCTTGAAATGATGTCGTCCTATGACTGCCGTCTTCTGCTCGAATGTAAAAACCGTAAAGTCGAGGAGGTTCGTAAGAATTGTCCAGCACTGCCTGGCAGCTCAAAACTTCTGGAAAGCTTTCAATTGTCTGTCAAAAGAAAAAAAAAAGTTTGTAAATATTTTACCCACCAGGGTACATGAGTTTGCAGATACATCATGTATATTTGTTTTAACAGACAAATAATTCTGTGAAAACCATTCCCTGACATATAATGGGTTATTCCAAAATGAACAGTAGGTGTGAACCCTGGTTGCCATGGTAAGCCAGATACTGCTGCAAATGTCTACCATTCTCAAGAAAAGAAATGATTGTAACAAGGCTGTTGGTTCCAACTATTACAGAGCTGGATAATTCTGTTGGTTACACACATGAGGCCTGGAGGCTAGTGGTCACTTGTTTTCGATTCGATTCAACCAAAAACCTTTCTTCAGATCATTCTTACAAAAAGAAAAAACAAACAACAGTTATGCCATCAGTGCCATTCAATCAATCAATCAATCAATATATATATAGCACCAAAATCAACAGAAATTGTTCAAAGGCACTATTAGCCTTCGTCATTGGTAACTTGTCACACCTACACACCAAAGTGTGCGCAATTCAATCAATCTCTCCTGAAGCACTACAGTGCACCACAACCACATGTCCCCCGTGGGACTTCCCATAGGAAGCAGCCACAAACCAGCGCACGCAACTATATTTACAAGTTACCTCACTAGTCCCCATTTATACACCTGGGTGAAGAGAGGCAATGAAGATAAAGCCCAAGGACACAACACAATGATCTGGCCAGGGCTCGAGCCTGTAATCCTTAGATCACCAGTCCACTGCCTTAACCACTTGACCACAACACCCCATTCCTGTTTGATCTGTGCAAATATGTTTTAAAAAATGGTTCCAATCATCCCTTCAAAGTTAAATGCAGATACCAAGAATTAACCTTAGACCAGCAGTGATTTGCAGTCAATGTGAGCTGTCAATCAGTGAAATAAATCTCTGCTAGATTTGATTCTTTTCTTTCTCTTACAGAGCAGACCATACAGTTTCACATGCAAGGAGAACTTGCTTACCTTTGCCACTTGACTCAGGTTAAAGCGTTTTCCAAATCTTTTGACTTGGTCGTCTCTCCGGCCCAAGAACAGCAAACCTGCCAGTGTTATTCTGACGTAATCACCTGCAATTTAATATTATGAAACAAGAATGTGTGAGAAAGCATCGTCTATGTCTGTAAATGCTTAAAGAGAGACAGTCCAGAGGAAAATTTGTTTTTGAATGATGAAATGAGGATCATATTTTTAGTATCCCAGTGAATTTTTTATTATATTTCTTCCTTTTTTAATAAATTATATATTAAAATCCTTTCAAAATGACATTTGAAGTTGACATGTTTTTGTACCCAAAGTGAACTTGAAGATGTAAATTGGTTTCAGCACAGCAGCGCATGTCTTCCATCATCCACTAGATAGTGGTTGAGCGTCCATCCGTCTGTCTGTCTGTCCATGTAGGTGTGATGACATGGATGTACACTGACAAATTTGTTTCATGTTTTACTTTCAAATGTACAACTAATTTCCTTCTTACAAAATGGGATGCACTAACATATTAAGCAACTACAGTCTTTGGGAATTGATAAACTTAAAGCAAATCCATGATCAAGACAAAAACGTGAAGAAATACAAAACATTTTGTTGTAGGTAATGTTCTAACATCACACCTGTTTGCTTCAAGTTCACTGACGGAGCAAACTGTGACAATTTTGACTCTTAACATCACCAAAACACGCGATGTAGGAATTGCATGCTAATTTCACAGTGATTCTTAATAAAATATGTTCTCCTTTCATTTTGTTAATAAAATAAAGTTTTCTAAGGACTAGTACTTGTGATACAAGTGTAGCTTACATAACAGCATTATTCCCCCCCCCCCCCCCATAAAATGCTATCATCCGTGCAGAACTCGCCACTTCATACCTAACGGTAGGCCCTCTTTAGTGTATAAGCAGTTTGCTAACAGTTTTGTTTTATTTTGATTTTCATTTTATACTTCAACAGTTGTTTAGTGCAACTATGACACTCAAAGCCATGTTTGTTGCTATACAATGCACATTGGTCTAATGAGTTTTGAATATAAAAAATTATAGTTAGTACTGCCTGTGCCCATGTATGTGTGAAGATCAAAATTTTATGGAATGAGAAAAATTGTGTCCGTTATTACTTGAAGGCTGGACTAAAAGAATATTATTCATAACTCTGACCTTCTAGCATCATGATCTTATGATAAATACAGAGAACCAGTAACAAGACTTGCAGTCTGTGGTTTGCCTGATTATTCTCTTTGTTTCTTATGCAATCACTCTGATTAACTAATGAACTGATTAACTAATTAACAAATCAATTAAAGTAATAAAACATATACATCTTTGCTTTACTTATTATATCCAAACTGACCATCTTTCCCATTTGACCTTCCAGTAAGAACCCATCAAATTTACCAGTACATAATCATCACATATTTTTACAACGAATTAGACAACGTACCCGTTGCCCTGAAGACAGGTTCACCTTCAATATGTCTATCATCACCGATGTAACAAATACGGGTGGAACTCCCTGTCGGAAAACAGAACATTGTCAGTATGAATTTTTAGAAAATGTGCATGCAGATTCGCTCAGTTTTAGACTTCTTGACTGGTATGGAAACAATGTATCTTAAATATCTGTTTTGTTTCACATATATCAAACATGGAAATTAAAGGCTGTGAAGACTCGCGCAAAAAGAAACGTCTAATGCCGGTAATCTGACCTAATTTCGAATGAGGTGTAACAGAAGTGTTAGACACCACCATCGATCCCAGAAAATACACACACAGCTTGCTACCGTTGGTAATTAGACACTAGTGTACAGTCGGTACATACAGCTGCAGTCAATACCCACATCACAGTGTACTAACGATACAGCAATGGACATCTCAGGTCCAGCTAAAGATAACAAAGTATCACGTTTCATTACTGTCTGCAGTTTGTAGTGACACAAACAAAACGTCATTTGCAAGCAACGGAAAGTTAACTTTTTCAGATGGTCGCACGCGGTTTGGGGCGAGTCTTCAATGCCTTTAAGTTAGTGCACAAATTTTGTATAGCAAGTTTGAAGGCCCAGATGCCTTTGTCTTATAAAATACTATGGTCTCTGTGTAAAATACTATGGTCTCTGTGTAAAATACTATGGTCTCTGTGTAAAATACTATGGTCTCTGTGTAAAATATTATGGTCTCTGTGTAAAATACTATGGTCTCTGTGTAAAATACTATGGTCTCTGTGTAAAATAATAAAGCTGTACCATTTTGGATTTGTATAGCAACATGACCATTTTACATAGCATTTTGCGGTGCGATACCAGATAAAATTATTCCCCATCGAAATAGCTGAAAAATATATAAAATACATGTGGAAAAGTCTTGCTAAATTACAGCAATTCTCTGTAATTTTCACATTTTGTTTGACAAGATTTTAAAGAATCCCTTAATCTACTTTCACTCAATTTTTTTCTACCTTTTATAGTATTTGTGGGCATGGTGCATTTCATCATGAAGAGAAGAACATTTTTTATCACAACAGCAACAGAGATAAATTTAATTACCGATGAATAGCTGTCCCTCTCCGTTAGTGGTAAGAGTCACACCCTGGTCATCTCTGACCTCGAGGATAGTCTCAAGTAATGGTTCACCGAGAGGAACACTGAAGAGAGGCAGAGATGCGGCAGAGATGCGTTAACAAAGAAGAATGACAATCACACTATTAGACCAATCTGGCAACTACCAACTGACTAAAAAAAAGATCTGCATAGAGAAAATGTATGATTTATATAAAAGAAATGACTATCACACTATTAGACCAATCTGGCAACTACCAACTGACTAAACAAAAGATCTACAAGGACAAACTGTATGAATTATATACAAGAAATGACTATCACACTATTATAGATTAGACCAATCTGGCAACTACCAACTGACTAAAAAAAAGATCTACAAAGACAAAATGTATGATTTATATAAAAGAAATGACTATCACACTATTAGACCAATCTGGCAACTACCAACTGACTATTAAAATAAAAGATTTACATAGGCACAGTGTGCTTTCTGCAATGGTTTATAAACAGGTCTCACTGTATAAGATTTGTAGATTGCTTATTTCGAAAGGAATGAGAAAAATAGAAGGAACTTAGTGTAAACTATAATAAATTTCACATCACATCTGGTACTGAGATTATTCATCCATCCCTCTTACCCTCACACTGAAATCTTCAGTGTAAGATCAACCTTACCTCTCCATCTCACCCCCATGATCCCCATCCTCTGTCAATTCTCTTTGAAGACGATGACAAGTAGCCCAACTAGACACCTCAGTAATTCCATACAGGTTATAAATCTCTGTTTTGTTATCCCGATGAAAACACTCGGATAACCTTGACAGAGACGGACAAGGCTCTCCCCCGAAGGCTAAGACTCTCAAAGATGAGTCACTGGACAATATCGTAGATTTCAGTGACTCTGGGTTGACTCTCAAAAGTAAGCTCGGTGTTGTCTACCAAGAAAAATTTAAATAAAAAAAAAGTAAATAAAGATTGAAACTTCAGAAGGCTAGTCAAAGCCCGAATACACAAAAGTCTTTGCCTTTCGTTTCAAAATTCCAGTTTCACCAAATTTTTAACGGGAGCTGAATTTGCCACAAAGTTATATCGGAAGGCATCTGACGGGAGCATTACAGGATGATGTTAGGAACAAAATTAATTTGTGACATGTTTTAGACTGTTAATATATAATAAATATTGCAAGTTGTGTATTTAGGTAGCAATTTTAATATTTGAAAACAAAATGACCCATTTAACAACCAAGGCTAATCAAGAAAAGTAAACTGCTCTACTTTTCTTAAAACAAAGACTTTTAATTTGGTCAGTTCCTCAAATGCAACACAAAACTCAATGAAAAAAAAAATATAACTTTTATGGCCTCAAATAACATGCATTACAATTTGGTTACAGAATTTGATTTTACTAAACATATCTATTAAACATTTCTGAACTTACATATTTAGTGGCAGCCAAAATTTTTTAATAACCAAATAGATCACTCAGATAGACTGATAGGTATATATGAGGTTATATGTCAATATTATATATATGCCTTGGTGAGATATGTCATATAGTTACACTCAATACAGAACACAACTTTAAAATATCAATCAAACTTATCGTTCCACTTTTTAGGTACAAACCTTCACTGAGAGGACTTATAATTAAAGTTTTATCAAAGCTAGGTAGCCTTTACACTATGATACCCCCCCCCCCCAAAAAAAAAACCCCAAAACATTGAACTTTTATTATGTTTTTTAATTATATACCAACTGAAACAATGAATAAACTGAAAGGAAAAAACATTTAAAAAATTGGTATGTTTTATATATGGTTCTTGGATATTTCAACATAGGCCTCACATATGGACAATGACAATGTAAAAATTTTGGATCCTTTCATTCCCATGTAATATAATATTTCCATTTTTGTCGCCGTTGATGGTATATCCTGAAGTGTTGTGGCACACGGGTAAGATACACAAATTTCAATTTGCCTGCAAGATCAATTTCACACCCATGCTGGTGTACATGGTAACAAGAAAACTAGGTTTCCATAATTTAGGCAACAGAAGACAGTCAGCACGACAACAGTACAGTTTCATTTCACTGGTGATACGAAAATGCTTCAAAATTATATGTTCAAAGTAAAGAGACAACAAAATAATTCGGAGAACTCTAAATTTAATAGCTTCTTTTTCTTTGGTAATCTGTACATGATCACAAAAATATGACCTTTTGACCTCACCTGAAGTATGGTTACTCTATGCTCGACCAGAACAGAAATGAGTCTGTTAGGAGATGCTTTGGTCTGATTTGAAACAGCCACCAGTTTAGCTCCAGAACACAGAGCCAGAAATATTTCAACAATGCTGGGGTCAAAGGTCAACGGGGCAGCATTAAATATTACATCAGATGGACGAACACTGAATAATTCTCTGAAAAAGAAAAAGAAACGGAACCGTGTCATACAATACTATTTTCTCATTTTCAACATGTAGTAAAATTACGATCTTTACCACTACAACACATTCTGTACCTGAAATGCACCAAACTTCAAAACGAAGAGAAGAACCGAAAGACAACCATGCAAGACTTTTATGGTAAACACAGGAGTGTATCCAAGGAGGCACCAGATGGGGGCAGATTTGGGCACTAAAATTCAGCTACAGGCATAATTTTAATCAAAGGTACATATTTAAATTTGTAATGTTTAGGACGGTTTGCATTCTGGTATGCCTTACTTTTCTCGATGTCTTCTAGTGCACCACAGTTTCGGTAGTGATTTTGTCATCTACCATACCTATACTCGTCTTGAAAAGTGTGGCCATTTTACTACTGCTTAGAATATGTTGTTTCTGCAAGCTAGCCTTAATGATTAATTTATGTGGTGGCACTATTCAGCGACCAACAAGCAACACAAATTGTAAGTCCCTGATTGGCTCATGAATACTCATAGACCTGAGTTTAATTTTTCTCCAACAATAGTCAACTTGTCAATGCATGTGAATCTACAGTACCACAAAAAAATCCTCAAAACTGCATCAGATTTTTCTATAAAAAATCATTTCCAAACTTTGAATCCAAAGCATAAATTTCAACGTGAAACAATTGCAGAACTCACTGGTTTGGAAAGATCTTTTTTCTCAACTTTGTCTCATTTCACTAAACAGAGTCCTTCCCTAAACCTCACCTCAGATGAAGAATATTAGGGACAATACACTGGTGAGGGACCTTCACCATCTTGGGGTCTCCCGTGGTTCCAGATGTAAAAACCACGTAGGCAAGGGGCGAATAAAGTGGTATTTGTACTTGGTTGTTCGATCGTGGGTGGATTGGAACAAGATGAACAAAGTTAAAACACGTCTTCTTTGTCCCTTCTAAAACAACCACTTCCATGGAGGTATTAAATGTAGTTTGCAGGAATTTCATCTGAATAATAAAGAAAGCTTTAATAAACATCAGAGTAAACAAGGTATATTACTTTGTGAAGTAATACAACTAAATGTAAAGCATAAGGAACAGTTATTGGCATTTTAGCTACAATTTACAAACAACTTTTAATCGGGATCCTACTCAGGTTACCATCGATCAAACTAAGAAATTCCCGATCCAAATTATTTCTTACTGAGCCAATGAATAACAAAACTATAAATTAGTGGCTCAATTTCCACTGGGACAATTGAACATGTTTAAATAAGTACACAAACTTGTTATGTAAAAAAACTACATATTTTTTCTTTTGTACATGAAATAAAAGTTGACCAGTATTAAGCTAGTTTACTACATTAATATCAAAACATTGATCCAAGCCCACACGAGTGCTGCTCTAGCCTCCCCCCTCCCCCTTCACCCAACCACACATCCCGTACACCAGAGAGAAGGTCATATGTAGTTTTTGAAAGTGACAATCCAATCCGTGGTTGCAGATATTTTTTCAAATTTCATATTGTTACTTCCAAATTATTAACTTACACTGTCAGGTTCTTCTTTCTTCATGTATGTGATTGAAAAGAAAAAAGAAACAGAAAAAATCAAAATAAATATAAATATAGAAAAAATAGTTGTTACTGTAATTGCTTTTGTATCGTGTCTAAAACACTTGAAAAATGTAAAATGCAGATATAATAAGATATCACTGAATTTAACTATGACACCTGTCATGTCTTCATGCCTCCCTCCCCTCTCACCCCTGGTGCCTGTATCACCAAAATTGCATTAACAACTAGCACTGCCCTCCAAATTAGACTCTCATTCCTGTTTGGCAGTGTTTGCCCCTCCCCCACACCCATCTCAAAATATATGGAAATATCACACTACTGGGCACCACATCAGAACTGGATATCACACATTAGCTCGTCTTGTCTGAGCATAGATAATGAACATTGCTACATGTCCATTTCAGATCTCCTTTTTCAATACTTTCATTCCTACATTTAAGTCCTACTTTTGCATAAGGATGTGCTGGACAGCCTGTCTAGATATATGATTACAACCACTTGGCTATCCCAAACTTATTGTTAAATCCTTAAGCTGATGTAAACCATATTATCACACCAAAAATGTAACGTCATATATTATGTTTTCATTTGCAAACGCTTCAAATTTGTGCTTTACTCCATCGTTCCTGGTGCAATTTTTATGGAAGGTGTACTAGAGTAGCATATTATGTTTGCAGATATATTGTATCTGTTGTAAGAATTGAGTATTGTATAATTCAACATGACATAAACCTTCCATACATTCTCTTTGTCTTGTCATTTTCAATATCAATTCATTCTCTCACCTCCGAAATGTCTTCACTTGTTATGATCAAAGTTGCCTCCACCTGAGAGAGAATTTTGGTGGTTTTCTTCTTTGGATAATGTTTCGGAATGAAGGTAAATGCTGCGGGAACTTTAAGAATTCTTAAGAAAGAAGAAAAAAAGTAAATATAAGTATAAGGTTTCTAACCCTCACAAATTAGTCTAAGGTGAGTGAAGTACTGCTGGCATTCTCAGGACTTTGAGAATGCATTTTAATCAGACAGTATCCTTTCAAAACGAATTTCAACAGTGTTTAGCATAACCATCAACTAATATTCACATGCAGTTTTTTTTAAAAACTTTATAAGGTTTGCAAATCATTCTGTTTGACACATGGCAGACCCATACTGAGTTGTTTCACATTAAATCTTTACAAGCAATTTTCCTGACTCAAGTCAATGACTTAATTCTTTTGGGTTGATAGTGCTATACTTCACAACTTCTTTGTGAGTAACTTGAAACTTCACCTTTTCTTTCAGGCAATCAGTATATTCACTGTGTCAATTGAATCATGGTTGAATCATCGCTCAGATAGTGTAGGGTTCCACCTGTCCAACCAAGAGGATTTCAACACCTTACAAGCCACTGAAAAGTTTGGCAAGGGCCGCACATTGCCTAACTGTGGTCTAATTAATAAAAATTAGCAGTAGTAGGTTTTTATCTTTCCTGCTAATCCATTTAAACTTGCAGTTTATATAATTTATATATATAAGCAATAAATATCTGTCTACACACAAACCAGTTTAATTTTTATTACCTTGTTGTGTACAGTAGGAATTTTTCCTTCCACAGGCTGGAGCAAACACTGCCAATGTATTTAATTAAAGTTACAACAGGAATGTTACATAAACTAGTTATGTGTTTGAATAAAAAGTATTTTGCTTCCAATGAAGCTTGATCTCCTCATGTTTCTTTCTGGTAACAACAGTGTGGGTTCTATATATGATCTGAATTTCTGTTTAACATCTTTAATCAATGTTCCACAACTTCCATTAATACCTACCCAAGAATTGCAATCATGACTTTATCAAATTCTCCACCCATCACAGCAATTACTTCATTCTCTCTCTTGACATGCCTTTTTGTCTCCTCTGCAAATTTGGAAGAGAGGAATGCTAATGCTTCATAGGTCAATACATCTGCTCTTTCACCTTGATCAGAGACTAATGCTGTGTTAGAATTATATCGTAAAGAGGCAGCCTCAAATAGACCATGAAGAGTTTGGGACAGCATTGTTGGTTTCATCTAAGTAAGAGAGAAAAAAAACATCACCTGAGAATGCACTAATGCCATACTGCGACTACACTTTCTTCTTGGAAGGATGGACAGATATAAAAAAAACATAAATATTTTCATTGTACATCACTGTAGTAGAAAAGTTGCCAGATGTTTGAGCAAAGCTCAGAGATGGAAATTAAGAAATAAATGTGTTTACATTACTTTATTTTCACAACCATTCTCATTTAATATGTAGGTTACTATAGTGTGTATTCCAAACATTTTGATCTACCCAAAACTTTAGTACTTGTGAACAAAGAAATGTTCATGATAATTGTGACATGCAATAAAAATGATGAGCTGTTATTATGAAATTGGTTGGCAAAAATTTGTGAAACTTTTTGTGAAGATCTGACTGTATCAGAATATGGACCTACTTTCTCATGACAGAGTTAGGTCTTACACTTAACATACATATTAGAAATTCACACCGTTTAAAGATATTAGAGTGCTGTTGACAGGACATGGAATATTGTTTAATGCAAAGAAGTTGTAGTCAATGCTATGTTGGGCAAGCAAGGCCAATAACAGTTAGGCTTGGGTTCAACCGTACTCCAGTTCAGAAGGTAGAGGCAGGCTTTGCCAATAATATCCTAATAATATCCCTTCTTGCACTTTGTAGGCTTAGCTCTAACTTACAGTTACACTTGGCCTAGGCTAAAGTTTACGGTGCACAACAGGACATACACTACAGTAGGACTTAAGCCTACAGTAGCCTAATGTGCGTCATAATTCAGCTCCTTGCGTGAAATGGCAATTTTCATGATGGATAGGAGATCACATTTGTCTTCTTCCTCGTGAACGGTTTAAGACGGGATATATTATGAAAGTGCTAACTTCGTTGATCAACTCCAGTCTGTAAGTGCAACATTTACAGCGTTCATCATTGCCAACAACACCTGCATATTTGGTATTGCGCAATGCCAAATGTTGTTGAAACAAGTGACCAGTTCGCGGATTGCAATATAAGCTATTAAAAGCATTCCAGTGTT
>KN886923.1:2251-22903 GCA_000934455.1 Apostichopus parvimensis
GGGGGGGAATGTAGAAAAATTTTCAGAGCCGTAGATACGGCATTGCATACTATCTAAGCGTAGCGCCACCATGAGTTGGCGCGAAGCGTACAAGAAAATTTTGGCTGAAAATGCCTCCCAGATCGCTGGAAATGGCACTTCCCAGGCCTTGCAGGTTGCATCTTAGCATTTTCTCTTTTGAAATTACTATCGATATCATAAAAACATTAAAAAATTTTTTTTAAAATATGCTCAAGGGGGGGGGGGCGGCTGCCCCCTTCTCCCCCCCCTTGGCTACGCGCCTGTACTTGATTAACAACAAAACATTTCCATTATCACATGTGATCCAACTGTAAACAGCCATGTTGTTTTCAGACCTAGATTACCACATAAAATTTGTATTCTCCTTAGTGTGTTGACTTTAACCTACAGTAAGACAGTATAAAGTTCTGCAGAATTGATGACTCATAGTATATTGCATATGATATGTGATTTAACTTTTTTAGCAAAGAATACACGAGGTATATACTGCATAGAAAATGTTCAAAATAAGACCAATAGCTACACAAGTGCAAATAAAGCAATAGCTGAACGCAGCCAAATGTTTTTTTAATATTTTATTTCAGCATTTTATTAGAAACTACTATTGCATAACTTCATTGCTGGTATGTACACCACATGTGAGTCTGAATTGTTCCTTGAGTTGGTTCACCTGCCAGTTTAAATATTTAACTTAACCTATAAGTGTTATACAGGAAGGTGATGACAGCAGTTATGATATAATTTGCATAATTATGTATTCACAGGTCAGATATGAGGGGATTCCAAATTCCACGGCAGTATTTTGAGTTGATGCTGATAAATTTTAATGTTATTAACTTAGTGCCATAGTTTTAACTGTTGCAATAACCTTTTGAATAAGTCCCTTTTTAGTAAAAATTGTTAGCCAATGCAAAACATGCTTTGAAAAGGGAAAAAGCACCATAATTATAAGCAACAGTGATCCATGGCCTTAACCTGAGCAGCTTGTAAAAGCTGTGAAGAAGCATACTGCTTATTATATATTGTTGTTTAGATGCAAGCAATCTCTTTGGTGTGGAACAGGAGGAGAGGGTGGGGGGTGGCACATATTTAGGGACATTGAATTTTGGAGGGAAAGCAAGTGGAAAGGCAGTAAACATTGAAATTACTCCTTTGTGGGGGAGGGAAGGGGGCAGGGGCGTTTCATAGGTGGGTTTCAAACACCAGATTGGGGACAAGGTCTGTGTAAACAGAGCTCTATTAACATTGGTTCCTGAATACTACTATAGTTTCAATGCCTTTTTACGAGTATTGTGCTATGTCTACTCTCTGCTTCTGTAGTTGTGCTAACAACAGTGACAGTGTCATTGCGTATGTGGCAATGTTGCTACTGTGCCATTTTGTAGTTACAATACCATTGCTTATGATGCTATAAAAATGTTATTTAGTTAAATATGGGTAAACCACTCACTTTTTCTTCTCTGATAGAACAACCATGGAAGCAAAGGTCCACAGTTAACGTTGTAATTAAGAGTATTACGCAATATGGAACCAATAACAAAGAGACGTGTGGAAGTGTGTCTACCCTGCGATCAACCTAATTGGAATAAACTTACTACCAGTATAGAGAAACTCAAGTATCTCCACCCAACAGACATTAAGGAGTTAGAGCTGATCTTGAAACAACTTCAAGAAATTGCAGAAGAGGACCGCGAAAGGCCAAGATATTTATCCTCTACGGCTACTGAATTTTATTTTGGAGGTTTGATAAATTTTTTAGAACATGATGCCTCACATGATGAAAAAGAGAACTTTTTTAGAAGGATATTACCAACAATAGCAACTTTGGCTTTAGAGATTGAAACATTGAGACCTGGGCCCCTGGCTTACAGCTTACAACAACATGGTATGTATTGCACTTCATAAGTACATATATTTAAAGCAGCGTTTTGCGTTGAGTCGCCGTTTTTCCTAAATTTTTCCGTGTCTATCAAATTTTTATCATAATACAATCACAAAAGACAAAACTAAGACTTTCTCATACTTTTTCCCCACAGCGAACGTAAATTAGCAAGTAATTAAGGCTTTTATATGATTCTGAGATAAGTGTCTCCCTGACACATCGAATCATTTAGTATTTATCACATGCAGCTCTACAAAACCGCCTATTCAAATTCAACCAATCAGTGAAGAGATGTTTATGTATGACTTGGCGCTAAAAATAGACTCATTCATTGGCATGGTAATCCCTCGGCGTCGGTATGCGGTATTACATCTAGCCAATATGCCTTATTGCATTCCCTTATGAGAAACGTTACTTTCCTCTCCTGAAAAACGTTTTTTTCTCTGTTGTTAGAGGAGGAAACTAAGGTTTTCAAGTGAGAAAACTAACGTGTCCGGAAACTAACGGCCCCCATTGCGCTACACTCATAGCTACATTGCTTTTAGTGCACTATGCACAGTGTGTACATAACGTTATTCAGGCCTAACCAGTGTAAGTCACACACTAATAGGTCTGATTGTACTACAGTAACTAGCCTATGTTACACCGAGAAGAGTGATACAATATCGTTCCCGCGAATTTTACGTACCGATCCAGTTCTCTCTTATGTATCCTTGCTGTTTTATTTTCGTTGAGTGACGAATTTTCTTGGGTTTTTACGGCATCGTATGCAATGAGATATGGCGTAACCGTCCCTTCGCGCAGTACGTACATCTCCTCAGCTGATTTTTGTTTACTGTTTACCTTGCTATTCAAAGTACCTTGTCCGTTATACATATTCACAAGGTTCCTGTAAGTGGGAGGAGTCTATCGAAGTCAAAGTTTCAAAATACGAAAACCAGAAAATGTCATATTTTTGGCACTTTTCGGGAATGGTTTGAGTTGAAACTTTACAGTTAGCTTAGTTTACGTCATTGGTATAGTATCTTAGTATTGGAAAATCTCGAGAATCAACGCAAATTGCTGCTTTAAGACTATTTATTGTAAGAACTTTGAAGTGAGAGGTGAATCTTATATACAGAAGTGACGTATATGTTTGTTTTTGTGTATGAGTAATCTTCAAGCAAGATATATTGTGAAGATATTTAAACTTGCTTTAAAACCAATAAGTTTTTGGATATCGAGCTACTTTGTGATTATTCAGTTCTTATTTAATCCATCTGTAACAAGAGAGCTTACTAATTTAGCTTGTGCTGCTGTTTCATTTCAAACATGAAAGAAAGCTCCATCAGTGTGAAGAAGCAATTCACATTTAGTTTTCTGATGAAGTATGATAAAAAATAGCATGAAAATGTGTCTGGCTGAAAAACTTTAGAATTGAACTATGACCTTATTTTAATAAGTGACCTTGTTAGGAAATAAACACCGTTAAAGATCTGGCTAAGTTGTATCATATTTTGAGTACTGAGTAATACCATACAATTAGGTCTGGGAAATTTTACCAATAAATAGTGACCAAATACAAACAACTGCTTTATAAACAATTAAAGAATCTGGAAATGATATGCAAGAAGACATTGTGTTGGAAACAAAAACAAGCTGTGATTAATTTACAGTATGTACACAAGTTTCTCATTCAACAGGTGAGTTATGTGGACTGCATACAAAGATCTTTCTACATATGAAACAATGCAATTTCAGTATTCCCAATTTCCCCTGTTGCCCTCAACAGCCCAACTAGTGCCCAGTAATGCCCACAATTGGAAATGTCCATAGACCATAATGTCGTGCATATTTCCCCTGTTGCCCTGAAAAGTCCAACTAGTGCCCATGTAATGCCCACAATTGGAAATGTCAATAATGTATTGCATAAATCAAGGTGTGTTCACGATTGTCATCATTTGCGAGCAGACTGCAGATTGAAGATGCAAAAACCTGTAAAATGTGTGTCAGACTGTGACCACTATGTTCATCTTTCTAGCATATTTAGGGCCAGTTTCAAGGTATTATTGATCAAGACCAAAGTTAATTGTGTTTATTTATCTGATCAATGTAAATGGAGTGCCTAGTATGCATGGAATGAAACTCTAGGAAACTACCACAGAGCAGTTAACTTCTCAAGTCTGTAGAATTCTTAATGAAGCATAATGTACATCTCGTCTCTGCGTCTTGTGGGAGGATAGCTGTCAGTTAGAAATCACTATACAGAAAAATATAATTCTTTAACTAGCTTTCAGTGTCTTGTTATTTGAAGAATGAGGACATCTCATCTGCATTGACCTAGTTTTAGTGACGATGGTATAAATGTAATGGGTGTATGTAACAGTATTATATACTGTATATATACATACTGTATCTCCTTACTAATAGACTATAGTATTGACACTATTAACATGTCTTTTAGCCTTTAAAACACAGCCCTTCATGAGCTCTTAGATAAGCTGTTGCTTTTAGCTCACAAATATAGCTCTTTACAGCCATATAGTTGTGTACATAATATCCATAAAATGCAATTACCAATTTCATGCAAGCTGTAGTTTCAAGTGTGTTAAATCCTAGTAACAGCATATCTTTTTAGGCAAAACATGATCTACATTACCAGTACTTTGAGTTCAAAACAGAATATTAAGAACTGCACTTTTTTTCTTAAAATGGCTCTTGTTGTTGTGATAAAACACTACTGTACTCTACATGGCTGAGGTAAAATGTCTGTGTTAAACCTAAATAATATATTCTATAGAAATACATTTCATATGAAAATGAGTTGGAAGATATATCATTGTGAAGAAACTTCTAGCCTCCACAGGGATTCCAACGGCCTCCCACAATGCATTCAGACACCCACCCTTTAGCAACTAGGCTATGGAGTATGGGACACTGATGTTATGTCCAGAGGTGCGAAACCATTTAGATCTTCATTCCAATGTAGGCCTCGCCACCTGTATCAAACAATACTAGTCCTCTATTGTAAAATATTTGCATATTCTCTAGATCAATCATGTTCCTATCCAACTCAGAAGTTAGTTTGATAACATACGTATATTTAGGTAAATATGCCTGAATAATAACTTTAACATTGTGGTCAATTACTAAACGGTTCGATTGCTGCTCGCAACACCACACGGTGTTTCAAGAGCTTTCAAAGACCATTTTCGGATTCTCAGTAATGAGAAATTCCTGCCAGGAGGGTTGTCGCATCTCTGACTTTTGGCGGTATTTTAAATATTCCACTTTAAAAGGGTTTTGTAATTACATTTGGGGATATAGTGGAGAAGGGTCCAAACTGCAAGTGAATACAAATTTTATACAGAAACAAAGCAATTAATAATTCTGATAAATATCTGATTTGAGAAGAGATTAGATATAACATGCAATAGGGGAGAAGTTTAGTAAATCCTGCCCTTTAATTGTTTCTAGATAAGATTGAATCCTTTCCATGAAACTCAGCAATCTCCATTGAAAAACTTCTAGCCTTAGAAAGATGCATACATATGTGATTTTTGTCTGTGGGGACAGTTGTTAATGTCATCTTGTTCTTGAGAATATGGAAAGTCTGTATCAGCATGATTTGATTAAAACTTAAGTTACAGAATTGACGAATGTTTTGTAACAGACAGTTTGATAAGGTCACCTTTCACATTCTTCAATTTGAGACAATGTTGATTGAAAGGTAGCATAGTTAGTTTATTGTTACTTCTTGTAAAGGAGCTCTGGTTGTGTTTGCTGATTAATCACTACATTATTTTTGTGTCAAAATAAAATTAGAGTTGGACAAACTAAGGCAATAATTTTTAACCAAATGATTGGTTAAGTAGGTATTACCATATTTTTATAATTTGTATATATAAATAATACTCTAATGATATGAATCATATGAGTGAAATAGATGTAGATCTTTCGGAAACAAGTGTATTTTCCATTTTCCACATACTGTAGAAGACTAAGAATCCACTAGTACAGTAGTATCATAAGTTTATCATGAATGCTAACTACAGACTTCTCTGATTGATTTCACGTCTGTACAACCCAGTACATTATTAATGCTCCACACAATATTGCTTAACAGCAGGAAATTAAAAAATGCATAGTGCATGAAAATATTATTCTTTTATGTCTGTTATGTTCATTCATAGCTCTGATTGGCTAATATGTTGTCATGTGACATTTTCTGACAAACCAGTTTTCCAAAGACAGTTTGAAGACTTCAAAATAGCACAAAGCCCTAAAAATGTTCACTGTCTGCTATTACTAGACAACCAGGTTCAGTGTCACTTTCAAGGACATCACCATAGCATCATCATGTACACTGACTAAAAAGTCGTGGAAAACGGCTTGTAAAAACGGCTTGTAACCATGATATCTCAACAACTACAATTGAGTCACTGTCATACTAGGTAGAGAGATAGATGCCTCATGATGTGTAGATGTTCATTTTCATTTCTTTATTCCAGTATAAATTTACAGAGAAATTGAATTCCCTGTAGTTTTTGGTTCTAATCATGAATATTAATGAGTGGGCAGGGCTAAACAGAAAATTGTTAAAATAACCTACAATCGTATGTCCAATTTGTTGGGCCGAATATTTTTGGGACCATTTGGACCCACATTTCTTGGGGTAAAATTTTTGGGGGGCAAATACATATTTGAGCCAGTTTGTTTGCACCAAATATTTTGGGGAAAGGTCCTAATTTTAAAATTGCAATAACTCCACAACTTTAAATGGGATTGCATCTAAATTTGGAATAGAGTTGTTGGTTAAAAGCTAGTACATCGTAGGCCTAAATTTTTTGGGGCTATCTGGGCCCTCAAATATTCCGGGCCCAATTTTGGGCCAGTGGGCCCTAATTTAATTTCCACCTCATAAGCATTTTTGGACACATAAATTGGGCCAGAATTTGTGGGCCCAATATCTTTTTTAACCATTTGGGCCCACATTTTTTTGGTTAAATTTTTGGGGCAAATATGGTTGGGACCATTTAGGAACAGAATTTTATTGGGCTCAATTTTTGGGAGGGCCTAAAATTTTAAAATTCAGCAACTTTTATTTCCACCTCAAATGCATTCTTTGGGCCTGATTTTTGGGCCCACATTGTTAAATTTTTGGGGCAATTATATTTTTGAGTCAGTTTGTTTGGGCCAAATATGTTTGGGCTTATTAAGGTGCAAAATTTTATTATACAATGTCACTAAATAAACTTTGTCAACATGATAACTGATTCCTGGTAAGTTCCTTTATATGTTGCTTCATTAGTCAATAGTTAATCTTCTTGTGGCGCACAAGTTCATGAATATTACCATGCATGGCTTACCACACTGTGAATATGTTTAGACATTGGAACCACTAAATGTTTTCGTTTTCTGGTTGAGACTCTAAATGTAGGGGTAAGGGGTGGGGTGGACAGTGGAAGATTAAAGGACAATGTGCAGCTGAGCCCATATATTCACCAACAAATTAGATTCTAGTCTATCTATTTTTTTTTATCGAAAGTTAACTGTTTTAGCAAACATCGAAAGTAGCTTTTGATGAAACTATAAAATGTAATGAAAACTGAAATGCTTCATTAACTCCTACAGACCTGAAGACACTTTCACTCAAATGGTCAGCAAAAACATTGAACATCAGCCTTAGCAAAATTGATGTTTCTTTTTTGCTTTCAAACAGAATTTAGGTTGAGGTGGAAGCACTCAATCCAAATCAGCAAATAAACCAGAGTATATAAATTAAAAGCTTTTTATAATGTATTTGCTAATACTGTCATTGGTAAAACGTATTTTTGTCTTTGATTCTTACAGATGGATGCATAAGCCTCTCCAGAAGGTTAGCAGCTTCATTGGTATCTCATTCCTTCCTCTGTACTCTTCCAGTCCAAGATTCTGTTGACTTGAACCAAATCAACTTCAGATATTTCTTCAAGCATCTTGAAAAGTAAGGATATATACTTCTTTTACCTTCTTTACCTTTACTTAAATTTCTTCCTTTCTGTGGGCATGTTAAGCTTTCCGTAATCACACCTGTATGCTATGAACCAATTTAAGTTAAAGTATCATGGGGGATGACAAAACAAATTTAAGTTTCCTACAAATGTGATACATTTGTGTGATGTCTGCCTGCAATACATTGCTTGCTTTGTATGTATTGATACAAGCCTACATTGCTTAGTATGCACAAATGTAATGTGAGCCTACATTGCATTTTATGTACAATTGCTTTGTGTGCCTGCATTGCATTGTATGTGCTGATGTGATGTGTGTACGTAGTTCCTGTGCCAACATTACTTTGTATGTCCAGAATATAAAAAGTTGATGCCTTGTATACAGAGGTGTTGTGTTCCTACATTGCCTTGTACACAGAGGTGTTGTGTGCCTACATTGCATTTTACATACAATTTTAAAGTTTTCATCTTGCATTGTAGGTACAAATGTGATGTGTTCCTATGATGTATTTTAAGTCCAAATGTGATGTGTGCCTACCTTGTATCAATTGTCCAGATGTGATGTGTGCACTTTGTGGGTGAACCATATTAGGTAACTTAAGTCTTGCTTCAGTCAAAGATGATTTGAGGTCAAACAATGATACATTTGTAAGCATAATACCTTAAAGCAGCATTTTGCGTTTGGTCGCCGTTTTCTACTTTTTGACATGTCCATCGAGTTTTTTACATATATCAATCACAAAACAGCAAACTAAGATATTAGCCAAGTTTTTCCCTGCCAACAACGTTAATTGGCGAGTAATTAAGGATATTTGCAGAGAATGAGAACAGTGTCCACGACAAATTCCACAATTAAAATTAATCACATACAGTTCCCCAAGCCCACTAGTTTGAATTCAACCAATCAGAGATGCAGGTTTAGTTATGAGCCGTTGCTAAAAATAGATTCAAGACTTTGCGTTGGTACAACCAGGGAGTTGTTATGGAACTCCCTGGTACAACTGCCATATAGACTGTACACAAATCAAGCATGGTGTTATATTACGTATTGGTCAATGACGTTCGTATAGTGTTTAAATATTCATATTATGGGCGAGGTTTATTGGGATCCCAACGGAAAATATCTTGGGGAAAAACAAAGTTGAAAGTTGCAAATTTTTCGACTTTTATGCCACCATTTGAAGTAAGATTTAAATAGATAAGCTAGTTATGTATGTCGTTACGGCATAGTGGAGTCAGTGAGGTTGAGAAAAATAATAGAAAAGGTCGCAAAATGCTGCTTTAAGAGAGGAACCCAGATTGAATGTATATTTTGCATGTAGATACCCCATATTGAATAGATGAAGTCTAATATTTAATGTGAAGGTCAAAGGTCACTTTAGGGCAGCAAAGATAAAAAAAAGCTGAAAGACCATAAAAGATAAATACTGACTTAGCTTAAGAACTAAATATTAATTAATATAAAATAAATATAAAATTAATAAATATTTCTGTTTTGCAATGGCTGCTTGTTTCAATGTGTTTAAAACGGGTGCCTTGCAATAATGAAATTCAAATTTCAACTTGACATACTGCTTTAAATTGATGGCTTGAGATGGATTATGTCAAAAGGTGTAATATCCATGAGAAAGAAGAGAAGCAAAAGGAAGATAAATTTCATTGGATTTAGGTTTGAAATGTTCTTATGCATTCTGTTGTAATTGAGAAAGGAAAGAAGATTAGAAAACAAATATGCAAAGAGATGTTCTGGGCATGGATATGGACAGCTCTTTCTTTTTTTTCTGTTTCAAGTTTGCTTGTTTTGTTTCCATCAAATAATCCTTTGTCAGGAATGTTTGATCATGAAATTGATACAAGAGTTTTATTGACGGGAAATCAAATCAGACTGATTTGTTGCTTCGTATTTGTTTTTGGGAATGTGCAATGTAACTTTGATGAAGAATGTCATTAGATATGTTGGTTACATAATAATACTAATTAAGTGTAAATTAATTAAACCCAACAGACCGACCTTTCCTCTTTCTTTCATATTTCCATGTTCTCAACACATCAAATCCCAGGGAGAACATCATGAATTTGGAAGGATGCCTAGCAAATTGGCACCTGGATTGGGTTTCACATTGAATTTTCCTTTCAAAACATAGAGAGACAATGTTAATTCCTTTTTTCAAGAAAACAAGATTTTTTTCTCTCTTTTTGGTGGGATGAACTACCACAAACATACGGGAAATGCTATCATTTTATATTGATGAATGATGAATTGATAAAATAATGTTAAAATTTTGCATTGAATCATTAGTTTTCTTCCAATTCAATAATTTTAGCAATGCATCATTCAGTTCCAACATGACAAAGTTAATTGACTTGGGAAAATGAGGAATTAACAGTGATCATTGACTCAGCAATTTGCAGAGAAATGATCAACTTGAAGTAACCTTCTAAACGTTAAATACTTTAAAAATCTGTTGTAAAATGTTTAAACTACCATATGGATCTTAGGAATTAGATCACTTTACCAACAAATGTTGAATTACTGCTTCTTCTCAAGATAATTTATGATATTAAATGCCAAGTTTGTCCAATATTAAAGTGATCAGCTATTGCAAAATTGTTAGTTAGTAACTTCAAAGACTTTCAAACACATATTAATCAGTTAATTTCTATAGTATTCTGCCTTTTGTTGATGTAAGAGACAGCAATTCAACATTAATCTTAAAATTGTCACCATATTTAAGTGAGCTTGTTAACGTTCCAACTGAGTTTTGTTCCTAATTTTAATATCCAATCCACCGAGTGTACAATAAGGTTGCTATTAAGGTTACTAACTTTAGCCATTTCTCCTTGAGTTTGTTTGATACACTTCTAGGCAAATGCTTGCACAAACAAAAATAGCCTTAAGGAACAAATAGAAAGGATACTGTACATTACAACTCTGGGCTTAAAAGGATAGTCTAGAAGAAAGGTTATTATTTTTACTAAGGAATGATCAATATGAAGCATCCTTGTGAAATTTGTTTGCAACTCATAAGGGTTGTGTTGACAAGATATTGATTGCTGAAATTATTACAATTTTATATCACAGGTGAACGTGAAGCAAATAGATGTGTTGTCACAAGATGAACACTAAGGGCAAAATAAGTTTGTTTTCCTTATCTTTTCTCTTTATCGTTTAACCTTGGATTAGCCAGTGTTCATACTCTGCTTCTCTGCTTTAGGGGACTGTGAAGTTATCAGTATACTCAATGAATGCAGTATACTGTATTTCAGATGTAACTGCATCGCAGGTTTGAAGAAGACATTTCACATTTTAGAGAAACATAAATAAAGAAAAAGGTCTGTAGCGTGTGCATGTATAGTATTAAATAACACCTGTTTGTTTCAAGTTCACTTTGGTACAAAACATGTCAATTGCAAATGTTGTTATTTAGAAAGCAGTAGAATACATGAGAATTGAATGCAAGTCTCACCAGGGTACTTGGAATGTTCCTCTTCTTCTATCAGCACAAAATAAATCTTCTCTTGGACTACGGTATCATTTTTAGGCAGTAACTACTTTACAGTGATGAGTCAGTGCTGACCTATCCTATTGATAGGCTATGACATGAAAAATACAGAAGATATTAAGGCAATAACAACATATTTTCAGAAGTAAGGGATGCTCTGTGAAATTTGATAGAATCAAAGCAGTAAACACTGCTCAGTAAACCCTGCTCACTGATCTGTTAAGAGGTTGCAGTGAATGGAAAGTAAATAAATTTACTGATAAGTGAAAGACCTAAGCTTAAATGTTTTTCATACAAAAGTGCTGGGTGAGAGTACTTTGATTTCCTTTGGTCAAGGTACATGGGTTATGGTAAACACCCATAAAAGCTGATCACAATCTTTACACACTAAAAATTCCTAACAAATTTACCCTGGTAAACCTATGTGACAGTCCAGCTAATGCTAATTTAACCCATTGTTTTCCAACATTTTTCTACCAGCAACTTTTTTTAAAGTGTAATATAGTGCATATGATGTGTGTGAAGGATATAAATCAAATAAGAAGTGACTTAAGCTTATTGATATAGGCTCAAATAATTCTTAATCATGGTATACATGTAGTATGAGTGGTATTATGTAGTATATATCTGTAACACAGTACAGTGCGGACAGCAATGTCTATGACAGTAACAACAATGAGCAGGCAGTGTCTGCACAGTATGCTATGAATGGTAGTAACTAAGAAACATGAAATGGACAGTGTCCGTACAATACGGTATGAATTGCAATATCTACTCTAACAAGAAACAGGCAGGGTCTGGGTAGTCCACTTTGAAAGGGAATACATCCACCACACATAAAATGGCAAATGTCTACATACACCGTACAGTATGAATAGCAATATCTAGCAAATCTAGCAATATCTAGCAAACAAGAAAAGGCAGGATCTGGGCAGTACCATATGAACAGTGATGTGATCTGAAGTTCCATAGTGGAGATTGGGTAAGGGACAATTGGGGCACAAGAAGTTTTTTCCAGGGAGTGGGGGGGGGGGGCAGAACTCTTTGCAAATGCACCTGTATAAAGTGTACAGCATATCACAGGCAAATTTATGTAGTATATTGTCTTTAGTTTTGTTTTACCAAAACTGACTGGGAAGGGACATTTCCAGGGGAAGCACTATGATTGGGGCAAAAGTCCCTCTTCCCCCCCCTGGTGCTGCTGCCATAAATGAATGGCAGTATCTGACACACAAACATAAAAGATAGTGTTTTCAGTATCAACAAGCTACAAAAATGATGTTGTCCTTTCAATGGACACATATATTGTTATCAACATACTGCATTAATAGTTTATTCAACATTTGCATGGCATTACTGGTGACATTTCTTATGTATACATTAAAGGAAACATTACAATTAATTTTGAGCTCGAGCAAGGAATTGGATTCAAATAAAGTTACTAGCATGATCATTGATGTTCAAACGGAGGACAACCATGTTTACCTCAAATGCATGTGAATCTATGATTTAATCTTTCAAAGAGCAGTTACTTCAGCACTGAGCCAAACAAAGTCTGGCATCATACATTTTGATTTTCAAAGCGAACAGACACATCTAGACTCTGTTACTTAAAGGTACCTTCATTGTGGCTGACAAATTGACAACACATGACGAGAGACTTCCTCTTTGTGTGTTGCTGTGATTGGATTCAGTATCAGGTATTAATCTTATTGAATGGTGAATTAGCAGTGGCCTCATCTCAAGAGGTTTTGATTTCTTTAGCACAAGTATGTGAAATCATATTTAAAGAAATTTCAGCAGAGCATTTAGTGCCATAAACCAACAGTTTAATTTATAAAACTTGGCGAAGTATTTGCCATGTTATAGGGTTCAAGAACTCTATACTGAATTAGCTGAACTAGTCAAGTCTGATAGCAAATTGTCAAATTCAAATGTCTGAAAATTTCCAAAATATTTATTTTTGAATAAGCCAAATATAGAAATGTGTCCCAGTGACTAAACTATGTTGAGAGTTGAATGAAATTAATAAGTACTTGCTCATTCACTTTATGATTTTGTGAAGTCATGTAGAAAGATGTTTGACCAGGGTTAATCCCACTTAGTGGGTTTGACCAACTGTAATCCCACTTAGTACGTTTGACCAACTGTAATCCCGCTTAGTGGGTTTGACCAACTGTAATTCCACTTAGTACGTTTGACAAACTGTAATCCCGCTTAGTGGGTCTGACCAACTGTAATCCCGCGTAGTGGGTCCGACCAACTGTAATCCCACTTAGTGGGTTTGACCAACGGTTATCCCACTTAGTGGGTTTGACCAACTGTAATCCCACTTAGTGGGTTTGGTAAAACTGCCAACCAAATAATGCTGCTGTAAGAGGAATAATGATGTGAATTTTTGGACATTTACCTCACTAAATATGAGCCTTGTATACATTGACACTATGATCTACCTTCGTAGTGTGCAAGCCACTAACCACTTCGTGGCCATTGTACACTAGTACATGTGTCTTCTTTCTTCTGAATCTACCATTCTGCAGTTTACAACAAAAGAGCTTATAGGTTGGATCCTCATCTGATTGAATCTTGTTAGCTTTACATTATTTGTTTTTTCTGAGTACAGAATTCTATATGATCAATTCTCAATGTATCTAGATCTAAACTAAGCAATGAGATTTTAGTGTTAGGGAAAATAAATTAGAGGTGAAATATGAGCAAATGTGAACAACAAATAGTAAACAAAGTCATCATCATAGATTCATGGAGGTTCTGTGGAAACTCATGGAAAACAGAGACCATCTAAAGCAATTGTAGGTAAGATAACACCTTCTTATTGCTTTTGAATCACAAGGATGTCAAGCTGCCTTTTCTCAACATTCGAGAGAAGCCATTCAATTTTGCACGGAAACATTCATAGGAAATGTTCTTGTTTGTGAAGGATATATCCGTATGAAGTGTGTTCTTTTGTTCATAGAAATACATTATCTATTGGCTATATCCAAGGAAGGTTCGCTTTCATTAATGAATAAACATGACCATCACTTGAACTATGTGCAAAGCCTCAGAGAAAAGGACGTTGGTCAATGAAACAAGCTGATCATCTTCTTTCGACAAAATTTGCTAATGACATGTAAATGTGGCACTCATTGACTGGCTGGATATAGTATGTGGCAGGCAATCAACATAAAGCCATTAATGAAAGCCTTGCCAACAGATGGCTTTACAATTAGATAATAAGCTATATGTGTAGGTTTTTCCCAGACAGTCTGGAATCTTATGGGATATTCTGTATCGTGAGGGTGTGTCAAGATACGTTAGTCAAACTTAGGAATATAGGATAATAAACAAATAACGATAGCAACATTTACAATTTATAGATAAGATTAATAGAGGACTATATGTGATAAGGAAATGAGACGGTGAGCTATGTTAGTAGAGCACAATTATTTATGTGTACAAGCAGCATTAGTGACTAGACGTGACAGGATGCTTGTGACTACAGTATAACCTTCAGCTCTAGGGTGATGTCACAATAGATGGAGTCAGCTTATATGGTACATTGTCAACAGTTTGGAGTTGTTTACCAATCCCTATCTCAGGGAATGTATAGCATACATATATTATGCATATTTATCTCTGAAATTGAATGCACAAATGGCGGAACGCACTGACTACTGTCATGGTTGTACTTTTGTACTGTTGGTTGGTTTTGTTC
This sequence comes from Apostichopus parvimensis, assembly GCA_000934455.1. Lineage (NCBI taxonomy): Eukaryota > Metazoa > Echinodermata > Holothuroidea > Aspidochirotida > Stichopodidae > Apostichopus > Apostichopus parvimensis. Next base: position 17,345 of record KN886923.1, read on the forward strand.
TAGTAGATAGCAGTGTTTTGTTTTAGGTCTAGACATTACATGACTGAATGATCAAACTTGGAAATTTGTCAGTAATTATTAGTGTATAGTAGTTCAGAATTTATCCTAATATGCCAACAGCACACAGAAACAATGTTCTCATTTTGAATGGGAAGACAAGTTTTAAGTAACACAAACAATAAGTGGAGCCTGAGTATGTCGAGGGAATACATGTAATGATGAATTTCATGTGATGCTGGTACCTTGTTGTAAACTTGTAATGTTAATCATAAAGTTATATTTTCTGACAGAGGAAGCAGCTAAACAATACAAATATGCTTTCAATATGGTGCAGACATCAATTCTTGTTTTTGTCTTTAGAGGCCATTTTCAGAGAACATTAAAGAAATAATAAAGCATGCAGTGAAATCTTCCTCTGATTATAGACATCTATGGTACATATTAATCACATATTTGAATAGCTTTGCATTCATATAATCTTTAAACTTCACAGCAGAACTAAAAATCATTTAGGAGACATGTATGTACAGTAGGAACTGTGAATGGCTTGTAACTTACACCTCACTTCAGATGGCTACTAAAATCTACAGTTTTATCTAATTATTGGATTTGTTACAATTTGGAAGACCATTTCAGATGGGAAGACAGTGGATTCATCCTGGATTAAAGACCCACCTTACTTTAGCCAGCCAGGGATTGAATCCACGACCTCCAAGATGCCAGCTTTCATAGCTTTTTTTGCTTCTGCTGCCACAGCCTTTATTCACTCGACCATTGCACCATAGCACTATTGAAAATCTTTTCCTCAATCAAACATCAGTGGGACTTTTACCTCAAAGAGTAGAGCTGTCACAGGAACTGGGAGCTATAAGGACTACTATTCTGATTTTTAAATAAAATGTATTCGCTCTTGTATAGTATTTTAGAAATTCATTCAGTACGTCCAATTAAACATGAAAATATAAGATTCTACTTGTTAACAGCGTTTTGATGTACTCTATGTATGCAGTACTCATTAGTATCTCCCATCATGGTTGACAGAAAGCATCTAGTGTACTTTGATTCAGATCGTGGATAATTGAACCTGCGCCATTATTCAACCTTCTCTCTGGGAGGTGTGAACTCATCTCACTCATGGGATAAGTGTAAGGCGCAGAACTCTTTCAAGACACTGTGAACTCCATCAAGTTACAAAGAGCCATGTTCACGCACAATTTTTTTTTGGATGAGAATGATAATAAAGCAATCAGGAGATCACGGTTCGCTTACTGCACTTCTGTTTTATAGTGTACAGTTGTGCATAATCTATTGTGAATAAACTGTTCCACATATCATGGATACAAGGTATACTAACACACTAGTCCTACAGTTAAAATGAACCCACCCCTTTCCTAATTCAATGATTACGTTGATCTGAATAAGGTTAAATACACATTATTTACAGTCACTAATAAATATCTAGCAGAAATGACTGCAATTAACTTACTGCTGCCTATTTGGTTTGCCTGAATCGTCATTATGGATTATTTAAATTTCCTTTACATGTAGGTGTAAGCCATATGGTCTGTTCAAAACAGATGGTACAATTGGTATCCTTCCTTCAAATCTATTTTAAATTAAATGTCAAGGACACTTTTTGTGTGTATGAGTTGTCACCAGATCCAGGCAGAAGCATTCCCTATCCAGGTAATGAAAATTTATTGACTGTCAATTTGTTAAATTAACTTTCATCCAGAAGTGCCATCACAGATGTGTTGGACTTCATTCTTGAACTTGAAATGTGACTGTTTTAAATGGTTACTGTTCATAGTTACATAGTGCTTTGTAGTCAAGATTGTACGATACTTTGGGAATCAAACCGAAAACATGTCAGCTGTGTTTTATCGCATGGCACGACAAAAAGAAGTAAGACAGTGGAAAGGAAACAATAAACCCTTTCCATCTCTCTTCCTCTACCAACCCCCACCCCTACCCTCTCCCCCCCCCCCAAGGATTCTCCATTTTTGTAAGCTTTAATCCTTGGAATACTTTTTTTGGAGTTTCTTTCGAAGAATGAAGAGCATGCTTTAACTCTTTCAGGAGTCGACATGATAAAATGTAACCTTCACAGTTTATACTTGTGTTGAAATACACTTAGTTGACTGCTTTCCTACATTCAATTCTGCAAGCAAGAACAACAGCGTCCACATCAGCAGCGGTCATGAAGCCAGAATAATTGTACTCGGACAGGAAGATGCTTTCTTGGACTGCAGAGCTTCTGTGGCTCTTTCAGGTCTGGTAGACGAGCTGGATGATCAGTTCGAGTTTGAAACGGGGTTTGGGGGAACTCACTCCAAGAGAAATGGAAGAGGAGGAACCCCCGGTTGGGGGCGGGGAGACAATAGTACCTGCGGAGCTGGCTGCAAGGGCAGCAGACATTTTCAGGAAGCACCTTGGGGTTTGAGAAACCGGAAGAGCAGTTGCTAACCCTGCCCAGGTGTCCAGGATTGACGTCCACGTAGGAGAACACCGCTAAACCAAGGACAGCCATGCCTATAGATGCATCCTGCTTCGACAGGTTCGAAGCCATCACCAACTAAGAGAGATGGACTGCCTTTCCAGCAATGGCCAACAGAGCTAATAACTAATATAAACTTTCACGTTCAAACAGGGTTGATGCTTTTTATCTACCAAGTCTTTGGGCTAATGATTCATTACGAAGGCCAAACATTCTATTATTATTGATCGCTGCTTTTGTCATAGACGAGAATGTAATTCGTGGAAAGCAGTCCATTAGTGCAATCTATTTCTGCTTGATGGTAGAAATAGCAAATCTGCAATCAGTCAAGGAGTTTATCCATTAAACCTTGTCATCTTAATAGCTAAAGTGCCTAAGTTAGAGCATCTAAATGTGAATGCTTAAAACAGATTGAGCAATAGCAAATATCACTGTTAAAAGCACTTTTGTGTGAATAGTAAATGGATCAGTCCTTAAATCCAATAGCTGTGCTGCATGGTTGGTGTTTATTTTGTTCCTAAGATTCCTTTAATTTCTATCATAGTTAAATGTATAATTTAAAGCTCAGAGAAATTAAAAATATATTATCAATAGAGGTGATTATTCAATAATTCAAGGAAGCTCTTTTTTTCCTCTCCAAAATTGGTGAAAGATAACACAGCTTCGATGAATCAGTCTTTTCTACAGCAAGTTATGTTGTTTCTGAATATAATCTCAGAAAAGCAGTGAAAGATGATGAAAGACAAACAAGAAATAAAGTAGTGTCTCCACATCTCTCTAGATCAGCTGTCTGCAACCCTGCAAGCACCCAACCAAAAGTATTGGCATTTGACTGCAACCCATCCATCACCCCTTCTCCTACCCCTTAAATTTATCATGACAATGACGTTGCAATATTTTACTAATGTGATGGTTGGCTATGCTTCCTTGCCACAAGTTTATCGATCTTGGTTTGAAGAAGGTAAATGCAATCCTGATATTAGCTCACAGTGTTACCAACCCATTCAATATCCTTCCTTTTTACAGTATAAATAACTTGTAGCAGATAAATGTTCCTCATATAAAAACATGTAGCACGATATCTTAGAGTACAGTAGTTTGGTTTATTGCTATATATTCTCTAAAAGCTTGCAAGCTTTGTGAAATTTATTTCTCAAGTAGATTTAGAAAAGATGGGAGTACCAAAAGTTAACTTTCTTATCTCTTTTTAAGTTATAATTAAAGATTAATTGAAATTGAAGATAAATAAATCTTAGTTAGATCAGATTATCAGTAACAAGTCTTTGATTAAAAGTGAACTGATAGAATGTTTTTTGTTAGCTCATTTGGCAGAGAATATTGTTGATACCTGATATTAGGAAGGAGTATATAGGATAATCAACACTTATGATAAAGTGTACAATTTATATAGTGCCTACATGTATTGTATGACACCTACATGTATTGTATGACACCACAGATCCACTGCCTACATGTAGTATTGTATAGGATAATCAAGACCATGATAAAGTGTACAATTTATATACTGCGTACATGTATTGTATGACACCTACATGTATTGTATGACACCACAGAACCACTGCCTACATGTAGTATTGTATAGGATAATCAAGACCATGATAGAGTGTACAATTTATATACTGTGTACATGTATTGTATGACACCTACATGTATTGTATGACACCACAGAACCACTGCCTACATGTAGTATTATGTAGGATAATCAAGACCATGATAAAGTGTACAATTTATATACTGCGTACATGTATTGTATGACACCTACATGTATTGTATAACACCACAGAACCACTGCCTACAGTACATGTAGTATTGTATAAGATAATCAAGACCATGATAAAGTGTACAATTTATATAATGCCTACTTGTATTGTATGACACCTATATGTATTGTATGACACCACAGAACCACTGCCTACACGTAGTTTTGTTTAGGATAATCAACGCCATGATAAAGTGTACAATTTATATACTGCCTACATGTATTGTATGACACCTACATGTATTGTATGACACTACAGAACCATTACCTACATGACGTATATATTGTATAGGATAATCAACACCATGATAAAGTGTACAATTTATATACTGCCTACATGTATTGTATGACACCTACATGTATTGTATGACACCACAGATCCACTGCCTACATGTAGTATTGTATAGGATAATCAACACCATGATAAAGTGTACAATTTATATACTGCCTACTTGTATTGTATGACACCTATATGTATTGTATGACACCACAGAACCACTGCCTACATGTAGTATTGTATAGGATAATCAACACCATGATAAAGTGTACAATTTATATACTGCCTACATGTATTGTATGACACCTACATGTATTATATGACACTACAGAACCATTACCTACATGAAGTATATATTGTATAGGATAATCAACACCATGATAAAGTGTACAATTTATATACTGCCTACATGTATTGTATGACACCTACATGTATGTATTGTATAACACCACAGAACCACTGCCTACATGTAGTATTGCATAGGATAATCAAGACCATGATAAAGTGTACAATTTATATACTGCCTACATGTATTGTATGAGACCTACATGTATTGTATGACACCACAGAACCACTGCCTACATGTAGTATTGTATAGGATAAATAAAAGTTTGAATGTAAAGTACATCTACTTTATGGAGTGAAAGGCTTTGGCAATGTGTTATATATGGGGAGGTTTTAATGAAGTAAGATTTGAGTTGCTGAGAAAACTCGGCGGATAATATGGTCATTTTGGAAGCCATTGTTTTTTGCAAAGATGCATTGAAGTTTACCGAGAAAGACCAAGGTTTTTATTTATCATATAGGAAGCAAAGATTAAGTATATGTACATATTGTATGAGTAACATACAAGTACAATCTCCGAAATCCTACTATCCCGCCAACTTTTAGAATGATGCTCTTTAATAATTCATTTATCTACAGAGCAGCCATTTATATTCAAAATGGGTTCTTAGAATCTCTGTTATAATCCTTTTAATCTTTCAAACTTCTAATCCTCCATCT
>KN886923.1:37356-48169 GCA_000934455.1 Apostichopus parvimensis
ACTTATCACACGTACTATTCGATGAATACCAGCACCGTTCAGAGAATCCAGGTTGTGAAATTTATCGCTCCTGTCTCTATGGTAAACACAGATTACTTAGGATAACAAACAAGGTTGTTTGTTTAACTCAGTAGGCGAACATCATATGTCATATATGTATTCATTGGCAAGTGTGAGGGTTATATATGAGTTTGGAAGTAAGGTCATACAGTATTAATATGCATTGACAGTATAGTACAGAGTAGAACTGCAGTGTAAGATTATTCAGTGTTCAAAGGGATTATTGTAAAGTGGAGCCTGGTTTAGAGAAACATCGCTCGATGATATCAAAATTATGCCAAGATATGTCTTGCTTTTAGAGTATCATATACCACGAAAGCTTTGGACCAGGAAGATTGTAATAAAATTTATCATGCTAAAAGATGTTGCAAAAGTTGTGAAGATTTTCCCACAAGTTTGGGCTTGAAACTTGGGAAAATAATGAAGAAATGGTCAAAATATGCTGAACAGTTCCAGTTCCTATCTCATTTAGAAGCACATTTTCTCTGTTTCTTTATTATGTAACATTGATAAAAAAAATTGACTTAACCTCTTTTTTCATATCTACCATCTTCTTACAGATTCCAGTAAAGTTTGGAGGTCCCTTAGTATACCATTAGTGATGGCTACCACTCCAGACATAGCCATAGGGGCACAGACCCAGATTAGGACCCCACCGACAGCCACGATGGAGTCCATCACGGGGCTAGATGACAGCATCGAGTTTATGGACGCTGGGGACATCACCCCTCCGATAACTACCGAGGTAGACTGTGCAATAGCTTCCCCAGCGGATTCACCTCTGTCTTCAAATTCGGGAACATTAAAGGCTCGGAAGTACAAACCCAAAGAAAATTCCCCCAAAGCCGAGAAGACGTGCCCCTCCTCTCCCAAGGTACCCCACAGTATGAGGAAGGAGAGTAGTCTACCTCAAGTGAGAGCGGACACTGTTAAAGTCATGGAAATGTTCCTGAAGAGAAGGAGCAAAAGTTTAAACGATGCAGTTCTAACCAAAGAGTACTTTGAGAGGGAGAAGCGGCGGAAAAAGTCCAGGCCCACCAGAAACACAGTCACCGTGGTGCAGAGGCAGGAAATACGGGAGGAGACCAGCGAAACGAACGACAAGACGGAGGTGAAACTGAGGGACAGATCAGAGCGAACGGTCTTACCTCGGGGCCACGAGAGTTACGTATGGGCGATGGAAAACACATTAGAGGTAGAGCTCTCGGGGGCCGATAACATCGCCGACGACGAGCTCTCTTCCCCAGAGGTGGGGAAAAGCCGGTCCGCTCCCTCGACGTTGCGACTCCACGTTCAGAGAGTCAGCGAGGCAGAGATTGAAACTCTAGAGAATGGGTCTCTGACCCTAACCAGAGATCACCAGAGGAAGGAGAGGAAGGACGTCAAGCGTAAGAAGAGCATTCTGGAAAAAGCCAAACGGATAATCCGATCTCCCAGCACGCAGAGGAAGACGATTGTCGTTGCAGACGAGGACAGTTATTCCCCATCGTGTGCTAAGGAAGAAGTCCACTCCGAGATGAAAAAGACAGGGTTCACTTCCAGATTAAAACGGACATTCAGTCGTAAGGACAACAAGAAATCTAGAGACGAGCCGTCTCCGAGGGGCTCGCCGAGCACCACCGCCGAGCGGAACAAATCCCTGGAGAGAAACAAGAGCTTGGAGAAGAGAAGTTCACTGGACAGAAAGAAGACGTCGGACGAAAGCAAATCGTCGGAGAAGAACAAGTCCCTGAATCGCAGCGAATCCAAAGACAAACACTCGAGGCGTTGGCCTTTCAAGAGGCGGTCCAAGAAAAACGTTCCCACCCCGACCGACGAGAGCGCCGCAGGGGCCTCCGATTCGGCCTCCATGCGGGATTGGGCCTCGTCCAGCGACATCAGCAGCAATTACACTCTTTCATTGAACGAAACGGAACGTAGGAAGATGGTGATAGACATACGGAGGGGCATCCACCTTCGCAGCTCAGGTAACTTCAGCGATTCTCAAATCTTGTACGGCCCGGTCCCTCGAAGCGAAAGACCTCGATCCGTTCCTCACGGTCTGAGGGAATCCAACGGCTCGCTAGCGTCGTCAGAGGGCTCAGACAGAAGGACCAGCAGACCGACCTCATTAATATTCAGAGAGCGCCGGGCGGAAAGATCAAGAAGGGGTCTTAATGGTAAGATAACCGTCCAGGATTTTGCAAAAGTTTTTATGTTGTCTTGATATCTTTTATAAAGTTTCTAAATATTTAATACTTTGTTCAGGGGATGGGTAGTCAAATGTGGCTCTAAACGGAGATGTTTTCAAGTGCATTTTGCTTTTCACAGTTGATTTTTCTGTATTTTTCAAAAAACGCAAAGATTCGTTGAATGAGGTCACGATGACCCAAGACTTTCTTTAGTTTCTTATGCTTCTCCTTTCGTTACACTGTCGTTGCTTTGTTTTTTGTGGTGGTAAAAGGTCAGTTGAGGGTCATTAGGATTCAATGATATGAAAACAGATAACCCCCAAAATGAAAGCTCACAGTAGATGTGTTGAAACTTGTATACTTGGTATGCAGATTGACCTAGGTGAGACAAGAATAAGCTATTTTAAGCTCTGAAGGTCAAAGGTCAGGAAAGGTTAATATTAGAGGACAAGGTCTGAAAACTTTGTAAACATGGTAACTTCAAAAGTAAAGCTTTGCTGAGCTTTCATACATGGATTCACCTCATTGGCTGAAATAATCCTGATTTCTCTATGGAGGTCAAGATCAACAGAGGCCAAGGTCTGAAAACTTTATAAACATAGTTACTTCACAAGTAAAGGCTTGGACGTGTTGCGTACTTTTGAATGTGGATTGCAGTCATCGAGGATAAGTGCCTGTTGTTTTCAGTGGAGGTCAAATGTCATTTGAGGTCAACAGAGGTCAAGATCTGAAAACCTTTTCATGACAAATAACTTAAGAAGTAAAGCTTGAATGAACTTCACACATTTGAAAATCCACTTTATTACTGTAAGGTGCAAGAAGTTTTACTGTAAATGTTCTCATATGAAAGACTGCAAGGACCCACTATACACCTGTTGGCTCTCCGGTTCTCAGTTCACTGTATTTCTGACATTATTTGACTTTCTGTTTTCTTGGTTAGATGTAATGAACCTGGACAGCACCACCCCTGGCCATATACGAAGAAATGTCCATACCAGAGAGCTGGAATATTCAATGTCTCTGTCGATGGCCAGTGATCTGGAAGCGCAAGGTCTTGAAGAGGGCAGCAGAGTCCAAGGCGAGGAAAACACCGGTGACGAGGACCCAACCAGACGAGTCAGTCGAACTAGTCTGGGGAGCAGCTGGACCAGTAGTACTTGGGAGGAGAGTGGAGGTGAGGATGGAACTGAACATATGCATTGTTATGCACTGTTATGCAGTGTTAAGGCCGGTGCCTTTCAATCATAAGGTCCCCGGTTCGAGTCACTCCAAGATTAATGTATGTCGTACAGTTACAGAGTTGTTGACAATTGACAATTCATAATTATGGACGTTAAATATGAATGTAAGAGACTGACTTCTGTCAGCTTGCGGCTTTGATAAGGCAATGATGGCTTCTTCGCGAGTTCCTGCTTGCAGGAGGATCTAAAATACATACAAATACATACACACCCAGAGCACACCACAGTGCTTCAAAAGAGTGCTCTAAAAGCAGGCTATCGATATCAGCTGCAACTTAAACTCTATCAGACAAATTTGGCAAAGGAAACAAAGATCACCCCCACCCCCCTCCCCCTGTCTTCCCTCCATATGTTTAATACGGCTAGAAAATCCCTCCCTATCAAAAAAAGGGTACTTATCGGGCTGTGAACGCTTGGTTAATTCTTCAGTATCGAAATTATGGTAAAGACCAAGTACCTAGGTTCCAATTCCGTAAGAAAATTGCTGTAGGAAATTCGGACAACAAAACGCACAATATTGGCATTTTGGATGGTAGAATGAGAAGGAAGGGCATAGACCAGGGGGGTCCGGTCATAGAGGGCGCACAGTGTTAAAAGGTTACCAGTTCATTCTAGGCATGGTAGAATGAGGTGCTAAGGTTGTTGGGAGACAGGTAATCTCGTCACTTGTAAATATCCAAACCAGAAAGTCTTGGAATATATCGATTTTCAAAATATTTCTTCCCTCCATATGTTTAGTACTTACCCTTCTGTGTCGTCTACAGCATCTGGTAGCGACGTTCCGTTTGAGCAGAGATCTGTTGACGAGCAGGAGGAATTCTTCAAGAGGATAGCCGACAGACTGGCTCAGATCGGGGACCAGGTGGTACAGGAGTACCATTTTGAATCTGATACCAGTGGACGAGGGGAGGAGGCGGGAACGAGCCAGGCCAAGGCCAGTCTGTTAGCGGAAGAGTCCCGGGCCCTCCGCGGCAATGGTGCTACGTCCGGAGGAGCCTCTGGGTCAAGTAAGTACCGTGTGCCGGATTCGAGCTATGCTTTACTATATGACGCAACCCGGTCGTTCATTGATGGATGATGCCTTCAGTCAGATGTAGATTTGGTATTAGTTACATGATGGTGGTTTTGGGGTACCCTGCCTTGCAGTGATGGAATATGCAGTTAATTTTTATACGTATGCAGAAGATGTGTGGGGGCACTAGTCATATAAGCATCGGTTTCATTTTATTTAATAGATATGTGTAGCTTGTATATTATATATGGAGTACCTGAAATAGGTAGCTAGTGAAAGGCATGAAGAGAGAAGGTTACCCCTTTCATTAAGTTGAAGTCCATTTTGGGTTTTAGATTATGTTATTATGCAACAATTAAAAGTAAAAGAGTGAAAAATATACTATCTCGTTGAAATTGTGTCATGTGTGATTTTTTGGAATGAGTGAAAAACAGAAAAACAATGAATGGGGTCGTCGTGGCAAATTGACACGGAAGAAATGTTCTTACGATCATAGAATGTTTCGGAAAAGCAGAAATTAATTTGTAGACAAAATGCAACAGTTATAATGTAAAAGTCACTATCTGCAATATCTTTAGCCTTGTAAAAACAAACATGCTCTATTTCAATAAAAAAAAAAATCACGTTTTTGGAGATTTATGAATTTTCAAGACCAATTTTTCCTCTCTTTCAACCTACAGCTTCAGACTTGAATGACGCCATAGGGAGCCGCATCAGACGGACGGTAGATGGGGTTTCCAGGGTAAGACTCACAGAGGAGGGGAATCCAGATTCAAATGTTACTTCTTTTAACTTTGCGTCCTCCCTTATCAGTCTCCTTGCAAAACCCTTAGCTCTACCATTTGGAGAGTGAACTGGAAACAGGCTTTTAGCCCTGCACACAGTTAATAGCAACAAGTCATTTCCTTGTCACTGTGTACCTAGAGATGTTTTCTTAATCGTGGATTTTAGTCGTCCACAAGGGTTTCCCATCTGGATGAATGGTTTGATGTGGGCCCATGTAGTATCATTTTCCTTGTGGGGGTAAGTTCTTGAGGGGACAGGTTAGCCCATCACTATTAAATATCCATTACCTGATATTAATTGTAAGATGATTTTCTTGGGGGGAATTTCTTTGGGAAATAACCCTTTAAACAGGTGAAGTTGATCGATTAATGTGATTGGACTATATAGTCTTATACACAGATGATAAAGTCAGTACCTCAGATGCAACACAAAACTCTCAATAATTGTCTAGTATGAAACTCTGACCAGTAATCAACTCGGCCTTTTGGCTTGCTTTCTGGCCCAAAGAAAAGAATTACGAGTTGCATTGTGATGTATTTATAATAACTGTACTGTTATCGACTTACTACACCCTGTGTTTGCAATCATTTTCCTTTCTAATAATACTGGAATTGAGAAAGGAAGGTTTAAAATCAGGAATTGCTGGAGCTTTTCAGGTACTATTGCATATTCCAACGGCCAATTACTTGAAAACCAAAATTGATACTGGAAGCTGACATCCACTCACAAAATTTCAAGCCTCGTCGAACAATCATGACACATGGATGCTAGAGTTCGGCTAAAAAATCAAGTCTTGGTTGCTAAATATGAAAGATTTGAAAATGTAAAAAATTTGCTAAATTTCAAAACTTTACGTTACACCTTTCAGGGTCGGAACCAGCCCATACCGACGGATGTGATACGAAGGGTAATCTACGATAGTGCTTATGTGACATTCCAAGAAGCTGTGCAATCGCTCATCAACAGAAACCCTGGCATGGAGGAAATATCTCAGTTAGCGTTAGTGTTCCATTTTACCAAACAGGCCTGCAAGTTAGCCCAAGCCTTCGGAAGGAAGGCAAACTCCATCAAAGAAAACAGTATTAACTACATCGGGCATAAGTTTGCCGCTTGGATCGACAGCCAGGGCGGTTGGGTAAGTCCCTCGCAGCTTCGTTAATCTCATGGTCCATCTCTTTTTTATTACATTCTCATAATAATCACCCAGAAAAGAAATAATATCAAAACATTTGTGGAGAACATTTCACAATTGTTACAATATTGAACCAGGTGGAACAAGAGTTGATTTAGACTATCATTATTGGCACCTACTGATAAAAGAAAAAAGAAAAAAAATTATAGAGGTACTACTGATTGAAATTTTAACACTCCAAATTACTAACAGGCCATTGAGAACTGTGCTTGTTTTACAAACAAGTAAATGTTACAGTGAGGGAAAATGCCTGTGACGATAAAATTGTTTTTCAAAGTTTTTGCATCGGTGACCATAATCTGACCGTCTATCTCATTGGGGGCAATAGGGATGACCCTTCCAGTAGTTATGGTCAAGAAATAACTATCTTGTGTCGATTAAGACGTTTTTCCCAGTTTTAGTAAGCAGTAGAAAAATTGCCTTTAACTTTTAATATGACTTTTGTTTGTTGCTCATATCTATTTTTGTCACACTCAGTAAACACTTACAAGCGGACAAATTTTCAGTGACGTCTAAGTTATTTACACACCAATATTTTGGTTCATTCTCTTATCTTAGGGAGTCGTGGTCGAAAGTGATTCCGAAGACTCTGTCCAGGAATCGGAGATAGATTGACGCCAGTTGTGTGCTGCCCTCTGTCGGACGACGTCAGAATTGTCTTCTCTGCTTGCTGCCTGGCATCTGTGACGGCTGTGAAAGTCACGGTAGAAATTTCAGCGATCCGCATTAGGATGCATACGGATGGTTTGGCAAGCAAAACGAAAAACCTGGCTGGTAGCATAAACGATGGTAAAATGTGTTAATCCCCGTTAGTTGACAGCACAAAATTCACCTTTAGAGAGGCTGAGATAAATACCGGTTCATCCTATGAAATGTGAATAATAAGTTAAAGTCGATAATTACTATTGGAGGCAAACTGTTATATTTCTTGTAAAATCTGAGCTGGAATTTACCTCTTTTTTTTTTTTTTAAAAGAGCGGTTACGTGTCTTCATTAAAATACAAATGAGGTTGGTCGCTTCCATTTGCAGGAAACCTTTTCTGTAATAGTAGTATAATTTTCTTTCCTTTATTTATTTCTTGTGTTGGTCAATTTTTGTACCAATCCTGTGATGAACTTGCCCACCGTTTTGCTGTTAGATAGAGGCAATACCCAGGATGGAAATATGCATCTCAAAACCCAAGGCTAAGTACTTAATTAGGAAACAATTAATGACATTATTCTGACATTGTTTTGTTTATTTTCTCTGCATTTATATCTCTCGCTAACATATTTATTTACGACTTCCTTCTATTTTATACATCATTTTTTCTTCTTTTGTTGACATCTCACACGTCACTTATGCGGACGTTTTGTGACAGAGTTTCAAAGATGATTTTGAAGCTAACGAGTCAGCAGCCTATAAAGAGTGTTTCAAAACTGAGAAAAAGGGTGCAACGTTCTTATTGCATTCAATTGACAGTAATGTCAAAGTACTGGAAAAAGATGAAATGCCGACAAAATAAAAACTACTAAAAGGCAGCAATCTACAACAAGACTCTCTCTTCTGTTTAAATTCTGGCATAAACACATTAATGAGTCAAAAGTCTGTAGTAATAAAGATAAGTCAAATGTGCAAAGAAGTCAAAGACAAATGGCACCATTTTTCTTACTTGAGAAAGCAATATGCTCTCGCAATAAACAATGCTTACAACACTCCCCCCCCCCCTCTTTCTTTTAATGCAAATTTTCTGTATAATTATGCTCTTTACTGAAAATGAGAAAATGTGGGACAGATACTCCTTACATATAAATCTTCAAATCTAATATGAAAGTTTTTGCAGTCGAGAGAAATAGATTCACGACTGAAAATTAATTCGTAATCTTTAGTAAATAACTGTCGAATATTTTTGGGTCAATTAGAAAATAGCTTTCAAGTTTGACTTGCCGCAACCACTCTTGTGTTACATTGAGGCCTATTATGGTCAATGCTTTCATCATAGCATCTGCAAGACATAACAATGTATTTGATATTAACATCATCATCACTGACTCAGGTTTTCAAACTCTCATGGATCATTGTTTCTATGCTGCCTCTGCATTTTTTTAAGCTTTTCCCTTTCCACAATTTTTGTCCTGTTTCCTGGATAGAAAAATATCTTAGTAAGAGATCGACATGAAGCTCAGCTAGAAAAAGAAACAGAGAAATTTTTATGTCTCTTTAAAGACAATTATTCAAAACGGAAGAGGTTAGATGAGCAATGACTGTTAGTCTTCCAATAAAGTTTTATATGGATTACTTTCGAATCCTAGACGAGACTGTCTTCTGAAACCATGTCCACCTAAATATATCGAAAAGAACTTTTAGAATAGAGTGGCCCGTTGTAGGTCTAGAATTTGCCGACACTATCGTCGATAAATTGACGTGGAAAATGGGTTTCTTAAATAAGATTGTCTCAAATAGAAATATGAGAATGATTACTGTGCGCCATTTTATACAATGTAAAAACTCTTGTATTGTCAAAAAGAATACCTCACCGTGGCACAAACTAGTGACCACTTTATAAATTTTAAATTAGCTATAGACTTGAAAGTTTGAGACACTTTAAAAGTTTCTTTAACACTGTTTATGCAATGGGCTGACTATATGTGATGTGCTATTTCTGGCCTAGTCGATTTTAAGAGGACACGTTTTGATTGTTATGTAAATTTGTGGAAAGTGGAAAGAGGAAGAAAAACAACAAGACTGATTTAATATAATCTTCCTATCATAACAAGTCCTGCATAATATTGATAATAAATATTTGAATATCAATCGTAGATTTTTGGAATCAGATACAGATTTGTCCCCAAAGTTAAATTTGAGATTATTTTTAGATTAGTTTGTTAGACAAATAGCATAATTGCTGATGGCATCTCCCTCTCATTATACTGTCAGTAAAGTTTAATAATCATAACATGAAGTGCACTTTTTTCTTTACAAAGTACGATTTTTCAACAGCAAAAAAATAAAAAACTTGAGTATTATTATACCTTTGATAATTATCCAAAATGAAGTGAAATTTGAGGTAAATTTTTTAAAATTTTTTGTTACTTGTCCAGCTTATGTACTTCCACCTATGTAACCGTTTTAACATTAAATTTAATTTTAAACTAAATTTTAAAATTTAATATTGAGTGTATTCCCGTTATTTTGCACTGCTTTTAGCATATTTGATTTTTCCATTGTAGCTATATAAAATCGGTCACATTATCACCAGTCCACATCAGTATTATTTGAGATGTTTTTTCGTTGTTTCTTGAATCTATTATGTTTTAAAATGAGCTGTTATTGAGAAATTTGCAGATAAGTTTTCACAATGCATCACAAATAATTTTTCATACATAGAAGCAGAGAACTTTTGTGATCGAAAAGAATTTTGCAAAAGCAACAGTAGTCTGTAAGCAGGAAGAAAACATTTGTTACTGAACTTTTTCAAACGGAAAGCCACACTGCGATAACGATGTTAATTAAACGCCCACTAATTAATAAATTTGTATTTATTACACACACTTACTTCCCTCATGTACATACCTATATGAGGTAAGTGCCCATTTAACAAAAATTCCCCCAAAAAAGATAAGTGGTTTTGGGGGAATTAATTCCGTTGCTAATTTGTGGAAATAACTGTTTTCAGTCGATGTACTTTTTGCTCCCGAAAAGTTGCGGTACCTTCGAGACAGATATCAACGCATAGCCTAATCCTGCGTGATTTATTCATAGCAGATTTATGTAATACTAGCCTATTGAGCATATACGAATTTGGTTAGGTGTTACTGCCAGTACATGGGCCAGGGAGTAATGGCCAGTCAACCGCAGAATTTTTTAATGAGACGAAATGATTCATACCATTAGTTTGAAATATCGCATTATTTTACTTCCAATGTGGCTATTAAATGTTAATGATGAAATAAATGTCAAAAAGCTGCAGCAACTGCAACCAGGATGAATCAATGTAAAACAGACAGGGAATTATCTCTGCAGTGCCTATGGTCTTCTCTGCAGCCTGGCTGTAGCCTGCCTCAGTTTTAGACCTTTGACACAGCACCTAACCACTGCTTTGAATTACGTCACAAGAGCTAACATTTTTTTTGGTTTTACCTTCAAAAAGTGGCCTTAACTGTAGTCACAAAATGTTTCCTTCATTTTCAAAACAAATATCAGCTTTTTTGTTAATTTTCGCAGTTTTAATTTTTGTAGCTCATACAGTTTATACCTTATTTAGTCTTCTTTTGTCTTTTAATTTTTACACAATTTTAAGAGAACATTTGTCTTTCTGAAAGTTATTTCTACTTTCACAATTATGTAAAGCATAAAATGTCTCTCATGTAT
>KN886923.1:50915-62183 GCA_000934455.1 Apostichopus parvimensis
TTTGACTTGAATGTCATTTTTTGTTTCCCTAATATTTTGCAATTTGTTCTTTAGTGTTTCACTGTCACGGTTAACCCTGAGTTGATGTGTACATGCGTCACTGACTTTCATGTCATCTATCCCTCCACCACCTCCCTGTTCGTCCCCTGGCCTGTTAGGAAGCTGTATAAAAGCTTAACAATGAGTGACAAGTCTTATTCTTAACAGTGTATTAAAACAAATAGAATGACACAATATATAAACGAACGCAAGGAAATAACTTATCATAAATGTATTCATCTTGGAAAAAAAAATTGAGATTGTTATTTCAAGCAAAATGTGGACTGGCGCCAAAGAGTATACAAAAAGCACTAGTGAAGTCAACAAAGGGCATGGGTGAATGCAGCTGTGGTCAACGCATTCCGATTCTGGTATTGAAACCGTCAGAAGACTGCCAATAAAATTACACATTCACTGTGCTTCATTGCCAACCCCCAAACCCTCCCCCCCCCTTTTCCCCCCCCTAACACACAACGACATACCTTTTACTGCCCCGACAAATTTCCCTTGTCTGCAATATATAGTTTCCATAAGAGCCAAATATATATGGCTCTGGTTCTCATGTAACAGTGTAAAATATTTAGCTTCATAATCATAATACAACAGATATATAGTTATATAACATTTGATCTGCAATTGGCCAAAGCCTTCAAAGGAGCTTTTTGCGTTTGTATATAGTAGTGTACATATAAGTACATATAAATAAAGTTCATATAAGTAGGATATAAAACACAGTTAAGAATTATAAAGATTATAAAAGCATGGAATGTGTGTGCAAATAATAGATCAAAATTTAATAAAAGAATTGAAGTAAGTTTTGTGGAACAACATCCTGAATAAATATGGCAGCCGTAAAATCGAAAGAATTTTTAAAACGGACAGTTCGAAATTTTGGCGTGATTGTCCCATTTCTCAAATTGTAAGTAATCTGTTGAAGAAGTGACTTCAGCTCGTTATGGAGTGGGTGTTTCTTGTCTCTGTGAATTTTATTAGAAATCCTTTTAAAATCTCTCATGGCTGCATTGTTAACTTGGTTAATAAGGGTGTTAAAATCTAGGCTACACATTTTGGCACAGTGACGCAAGGAAGATACAATTCTTTTCTCATCATTCAAAAGTTAAAATGATACCAGGCAGGAATAGCGTTTAAAATATGAGGTAAAATATAGGTATTAAAAACTTCCATTCTTTCGTCTAACTGAAAATATGGCACAATAAAAGATAGTGTAGAAATGATTTAAAAATACCCTGTTTAAAATTCTTGGAGCATGAAACGTAAAATTAGCTTATTGTCTATACACACCCTTAAGTACACGGTCTGTTCAGTACGGTCAACTTCGGAAACCCTGTATCGAAGTTTTCCTCGCTTTGGTGGTAGGTAGGCCTTCATGTTTTATATTGGAATTTCAAATGATCTCTTTAGATTTCTTTGGGTTCAGAAGTAAGTTCCTTTTTAGATACCACAGATTCATAACATTGCCACGCATGGATGTAACTATACGTAACACCAACCAGTTTTGGCGTTCATCATTGTAACACAAGGAAATTTAGCAGTCACATAATTTTCTTTTTTTATCTGCAGTTATATAAGTTTGCGTTGCATTTACATGGTTTTTTTTAAGGCAAGATCCAGTAAGAACTTACATATCAGAGCGTTTCATTCATCACAATTGATCCAACGAACAACTTCTTATCATTTAATATATACCACAGTAAATCAATGTATTTTTGATTAAACAATGCGATGATATCCCTGAGACAAAAATGTAATTCAATTATCATTTACACTCTTAGTCTGGATTTGCGAGAGGAATTGATAATTACAACGAGAATGCGGGGGGGGGGGGGGGGTAAGATGCGTCAATGATGTAAACTACACGACTGCATACGCTGGGATCGTCCACAAGCGATAACGCCATCACTTACTGGGCGTGGTTACCATAAGAAACAAAAAAAGTCTTTAAACAAAAGTCTTATAACAAATGGATTAAATGGCTATTGTCTTTTGCCTCGCAACCTAAAGACAAAATCAATTTCAAATGAATTGGAGAGTGAAGGTTTGGATTTTTTAAATAGTGTTACTATTAACATGTCCCTCATTTCAAGTTGAATGACATATATATTACTCTAATTCACGAGTAAAGTTTTAACATTGACTTCTCTTTCGAAACATTTGTGAACAAATAAACACTATTTAGCAATATCGCACATCATAATAAATCTTACGTGGTGTAGGGAAGAAAACCTACAGTTTCCCCATTGTCTTATCATGACTAGTGTTAATTGAGTTTAGCTAAAGCCAGATAAGTAGGCCTACCGACCTATTGTCAAAAGTCACAATTAAAGTAGTAAGCCTAATAGGAGAATGACTTGTTAAATTGGAATAATTAAATGTCGATAGACTCCTAAGAACAGGGTTTCCCTAACTTTACTCCCCTCCCCCCACGAACCCCCTGTGGATGTCAGAGTTGTCCACGAACCCCAACTTTTCGAGACACGATCTGAGTCATTATAATACTATAATACGCACAACAGTGCTTTGTAAATGATCAAGTTCATAGTGTAATAATGTAATGAAAAATGTACTGTACGGTACTATACTATGGCAACATATGCGTATGGAATGCGAAAAGAGTTTGTCGATAGGTACGACTTTTGTACATTACTAAATTATATGATATATCATATTTTATTTCAACAAAAGTAGGCCTACTCTAGTTTTGATTTCAGAAACGTCTCACGAACCCCCTGGGATGGTTTCATGCACCCCAGTTAGGGAACCCCTGCCTTAGAAGAATTGTATAAACCACTTACTTTCTTCCCTAATTGCCATATGACGTGAAGTGTTACTATACTAGCCATGTATATAACTAACCAATCAGAGAAAGTGATAGATACCTGTACATCAGAGGTGTCACATGCACATTTACAAATACAAGGATCTGCAGAATTCTGAAGCAGGTCGTTGTCTGACGTCACGTTGACGTAAGACTCAGAGCTTGTCTGCACGGATATTCCACGTGACTCTGGTACAATAATTGTTGATGTAATGGGAACTTCATCGTTCATTTCTCCATTCTCTGGACAAAACCCCACCGGTAGTGGCTGATCAATCGGGAAAGATCTTTCTCCCGAAATGCATGTTACTTGGATTGCTTGATTATAATCCGGTTGCTCGTGAAAAGAGTTATTGAAATATAACTCTTGAACTGTGGCAAAGTCACAACCACACCGAAACGGATTGCCGCCAAAGAAAAAACTATCTGATATGTCCATATATGGAATGATATCCGAGGCTTCGGTTATGCCGTTGTCTTGTAAGACTATCACCATTAAGCCAGAGGTGAGCCCTAGCTGAGTTGGGGCAGGAATCGATATTAACCTATTATCAGATAGGTAAACTCTCTGTAATGCCGTAAGGCCATTAAAGAGACCTGAAGGGATATTTACGAGCCTATTACCGTTAAGATAAATGCTACTTACTCTAAGTAGACCTTTGAAGAGGTCTTCTTCAATTTCGACCAACTTATTATTACTAATTGACAGATCTTTTAATTTAATCAATCCTTGAAATATATTCCGTGCCAAGTGCGATATACGATTATTGTTCAAAGAAATCGATGTTAATTTAGTTAGACCCCACAACACATTTTCGGAGATTTCTACGATCTCATTTTGATTCAAATTGATTGAAGATAACATTACTGTACCCATAAAAGTGTCATTTTGAAGTGCGGTTATTTCGTTTTGGTAAAGCAACAAGTGTTCCATTTCAGCTAACTCTGCGAATGCTCTTGGCTCGATCGCGGCAATGACATTTTCTGATGCGTCAAGGCTGGTCACATGGCTGTAACCTTCCAAACAGTCACTAGAGATTCGACTAATGTGGTTCCCCTGAACATCCAGATGTTGCACAGCATTGCAGCCATCCACTATTGGAACCACAGAAAGATTCCGGTTATCACAATGAGCACGATCAAACCAGTCATCATAGCCGCAAGCATCTCCACATGTCAATCTTGGAGGCTCCGCTGGAAGAGCAGAGGAGGGATGGGCTGCCAAAACTACAGCAATGGCCATCCATCCCAGTATCAACCATCCTCTATCGAAACACACTCTCCCGAAACAGTCTCTCCCGAAACAGTCATATTTTCGCCTGTAAAGATGACAACATAGAAATGGGTTTGTTGATTTGACTCTCTTCTGCGAAATCAGTCGTTCTTTGACGATGGTGAGAAGTTGGCATTAACCCAGGCGCCCCTACAAGAAGGGGATTTTGTATAACCCAAACAATAAAATGATTTATTAGAACAACTTTATGTTTAGACCAAATTGATAGGCTAGGGTAAATATGCTTACAATACTACTGACACCTAGCCAATTTATCTCTCGCCAAGCCAGTATAAGACTTCCAGAAAAAAAACTATGTGCAGCCACTCTCGTCCTGCGCACAACACAATACAACGGCAATTGAATAAAGTACACCGTATACATATAGCCGTATATCGTTAGACAAATGTGGACGAAAACAGTGTATATGAGACACACAGTTAAATATATATCACAACACAAAATGTACCTACTAACGCTGCCCGTGTTGATATTAGACCTATACCATCTTCTTTGCACTGTGGAGTAAGGCCTGTGTTTTTCATTAAGTCTCAAAATGGAAGAGATTTTCTCTTATCAATGTCAGCTGAAAAATAACCCATACTTCTGCAAATTAGCCTGATAAGAAACTTTTTTTCTTTATCTCATCGCTCCCATAGCCAGGATGGGATATTGTAGTTCCTTTGCCAGTTGGGCCATTTACAGCTATGCCCGTTGTCATTCACTTGCTCTCGTTCAGGGGCGTAGCGAGCGGGGGTGTGGGGGGGGGGTGTCACACCCCCCAATAATTTGGTCGCTGTCGGCAAATTTTGGGTCTGTCGGCAAAAGGAGAAAAGGTGAAGAGAGCGGAAGGGGAAGAAAGAAGGAAAGCTGAATAGAGAAAAGGAGAACGGGAGCTTCTTATTTCGATTTTCCAGTTCTTCATCTGATAAACTCATTCACCAATCCAATCACCCGACGCCTGCAAGTTAAAAACCTCTCGGCAAATAACTGATAACTGATAAGCCTAATTACATTCACCAATGTTCAGCAATCAGAATCTGACTTCCTAATTTCAAGCTGCGATTTGTATAATCTACTTTTCAATATAAGGTACCGGTATGCAATTTTTCTTCGTTATCCAATTAATTCTTCTTCTGCCGACTGCTATAAAAATAATATCGAAATGGAAATTCTACGGTGCCAAATTTGACTAAAAATATGCATCAGATTGCATCTTAGACCCCTCATTTTCAGTCACCACTTCCAGATCCGTCGGCAAATCAAATTCTCCACACGCCCCCCCCCCCCCAACAACAACAAAAACCTTCGCTACGCCCCTGCTCTCGTTGCTCCGCATATTGATAACTTTGAAGTTCTCGCAACATTCCCGACGAAGAACAGACCTGATGGCTTTCTAAGAGTTCAGTGACGAACTAAACATAAGAAGTGTTTCTTCAAAGTGGTGGAGAGCTCTGATGAAGATTGCCCCCGATTTAGGCTCATCAGACACAACAACTGCTGCTCGCAAAATTCCAGTCACAATCATTACTGGATATTTCGGTGCTGGTAAAACAACTTTGTTAAATTACATATTGACTTAACATCACAACAAGAAGTTAGCAGAAATATTAAATGAATTTGGCTCGGATCTTTCCTCGGCTTACTGATGAAGTTCCCTGTTGATGTTAATTAAACACCAACAAAATATTTGTGTTATTTTGTAAGGTACTTTTAAGAACTATTTCCAGTTGATATCCATTTACCTAACCACTCTGGTTTGTAGTCAGGTCAGCCCCAGCTGCTATTGGTAACATGTATCCAATACTACCTGTTCATGGTCGATTTGTCGGCGACTAAACCGTCTCCCCCACTTCAGTCCCCGGACTGCTGTGAGGAGGGTGTGTGGACACCCAGCAGGATTAAAAATAACACCCGACAAAGGGCGGATGAGCTCCACCAGGAGCCAACAGCCATCCATAAATGGAGAGGATTATTTTGCCTATTGAAACAAAAATGATGAGAACACCCAAAATCTACACCATACCGGATCAGTCGAGGCCCAGGTCACCAACGACCGCGTCTTCCATTGGCTCACTCAACAGGATGGGAGCTTCGAACAATGGAATACTGGAGAGAAACCAAAAATGAAACTGAAATTTGCGAACAAGAACTTGACATTGGCACGTGGAACGTAAGAACTCTGTCTGCTGATGGTTAACTGAACGAACTAGAATATGAGATGCAAAAGTATAAAGGAACATATTGGGCATTGCTGAAATGAGATGGTTGAATACTGGAGAAGTGGTACTAGATGAAGGACATAAAGTTTGGTGGAGTGAAAATTACAAGAGACATGAAGGAGGAGAAGGGTTCATGGTGCACAAGGACTATGTAAAATCAGTGATGGAATGTGAACCGGTCTCAAGCAGAATTCTAAGAATCAAAATAAACGCATCACCAAGGAATCTATCTATCATACAGGTTTATGCTCCAACTTCGGATTCAAATGACGATGAAATAGATTAATTTTACAGTAAATCAAAAACAATCATGAAAATCATCGCAAATAAAGATATCCTTGTTATCCAAGGTGACTGGAAGTCAAAGATTGGGACGGATGCTCATGAGGATTGGGCGGGAACAGAAATATGGTCTGGGATCCAAAAATGAGAGAGGACTTCGATCACTGGAATTTGCAAGGCTGCACAACATGGTAATTGGCAACACGCGGCACAAACACAAGATACCTAGAAGAATCACATGGACAGCACCAGACGGCACAACAAGGAATCAGATAGATTACATCCTGGTAGATAAGAAGTGTACGTGCCAGTGGTATCAATGGTCACAAGACAAGATCCTTCCCAGGAGCAGATATTGGTATCGACCATTACCTTGTTATGGTAAAACTGAAAAGGAAGCTGAAGAAAACCCGGAATTCTCCAACAATCCGGGTGAAATACGATATTGAGAACTGATAGACTCTGGAGTGCATTTAAGAAGCCTTCAGAATACAAGTTGACGGAAGGTTCGCAACATTGGCTTTGGAAATGCTAGGAAAAGAAAAGTAAATAAAACAAACATGGATGACCGCACAAATATGGAAGAAACATGATAAAGGAAGAGAGTTGAAAGCCACAAAGTACAATGATGAAGAGTGTGGTAAAAAAATGCAAAATTGCCAACAATGATGTATGAAAATAAATTAAAAATGCGAAAGAAAACTTTCTGCTGAAAAGATGTGAAGTTATTGAAGGGGGTTTCGAGAACAACAATTCAAAGCTTGCAGACCAGGTTATAGGACAACTGACCAAAGAAAGGCTGCTAAAGTTCCTGTGATTAAAGATGTTCTGGGAAGCATTCCAACAGAGACTGATAAAATCCAGGACAGATGGACTGAGTACAAAAAGGACCTTTACAACTATCCTATCTCAACCACATTGGCTCAGGGAGGACCAGGTCCTGAAGAGGAGAAGGAACCAGAGACCTTGAGAAGCGAAATAGAGGAAGCTGTGAAGCTCTGAAGAATGGAATAGCTGCAGGTATTGATAACATACCATCGGAACTTATCAAAAGTGGGGGACACAGTACCATTGAAGTTTTTCACAAGAACTGCAACTCTGTATGGAGTAAGGGAGAATGGCCGTCACAACGGACAACATCACTGGCTGTACAACTCCCAAATAGAGGTGACTTGAAGAATTGTAACAACTATATAATCATAAGTCTCATCGGTCACCCTAGTAAGGTCTTGCTAAGATTTATCAGTAACAGAATAAAATTAAAGGCTGAAAGTATTTTATCAGAAGAACAAGCTGGATTTAGATGTGGTCGGAGCACTGTAGAACAAATAGCAAATGTGATAATTTTGGGAGACAAATACAGGAACCATCAAATGGAACTACACTACGACTTTAAGAAGGTACTTGACAGACTTTGACAGAGACAGAGCAATCTGGCTAGTAATGAAGAAGCACAATATGGGCTCTGGGCTAATCAAAGTGATCAACACACAATACAACAACTATAGTAATGTGGTGTTAACTACTAACAGCAGCACTTTAGATTGGTTCCAAACGACGGTTGGAGTCCGCAAAGGTTGCATCTTGTCCCCATGCCCTTTTAACATCTTTTTGGAACAGATTTTGTCAGATGCATTTGAAGACTTAACATGGACTGTTAAAGTTGGTGGTCGACAGATATCAAATCTAAGATTTGCCGATGATATTGATCTCAATGCAGGCTCGAGGGCAGAACTAGAAATTCTCACCAATGGGCTGGATACAACGGCTAGAAGTTATGGTATGGAGATTAGTTTATACAAGAGTAAAGTAATGGTCACCTCACGTTTGATTGATACCAATGATACAACGATTAAAGTGGATGGAAAAACACTAGAAGAAGGAAAGACCTTTCAGTACATTGGCTTAACATTGAACGAAGATGTCACATCAGATTCCGAGATAAAGAAATGACTAGCCATAGCAACGAGTCAACTTGCGAAACTAAATAAGCTGTGGAACTCCGAAAGGATGTCCACTTCAACAAAAGTAAACTTCTGAGATCACTGATTATTTACATGGCTATGGACGTATGTGAGACCTGGACATACAATAAGAGGATGGAAAAGAGAATAATGGCATTCGAGCTCCGCTGTTTAGAAAAATCCTCGGAATCACGTGGAAACAGAAAATAACAAATGTTGAAGTGAAAATAAAAATAAAAAGACTTATCGGCGAATATGATTAGAAGTCGCGCGCAGAAGAAAGCTACAATGGTTTGTGCTCATAGCCAGGAGATCGGGGACGTTGGCTCATGCGGTTATGCACGGGATGTTTGAAGGAACCAGTGGTAGAGGTCGGCCTAATGCCACATGGCTGAAAGACATTGCGGATTGGACTGGGAAAGGTGTTATGTTTTGTTTGAGAGAGGCAGAGCATCGGAAGAAGTGGAGGAGGAGTTTGTCGTCAATAAAGTGCCCCAACGGTTTTCTGACTATGGCAGTGACCTGACCTGACTTTACCATTGCCATAACAACAGTTGGCATGCTTATCATTAATTTTCCTGAGTAGGTACTCTCGGGGGTCACCAATGGTGGGTACCCCATGGTGACCAGAAGTCCGTGACTGAGGAGGGGTCAAAACGTATATATGTGTCTGTGCGTGTGTAGGAGGGCGGGTGTGTGCGTGGGTACCTCCTAAACCATTGTGACTCGCATGCTCCCGGAACCAAAGGTCATATGTCAAATTTAATGAAAATCGTGTTTTATATAACTCCAAAGGGAAACAATAACTTGACATGGAACCTCCACATGTACGATGGAAATGTCAAGTAATATCAAATTTGTGGTTGCTGTGGGAACCGATGTCAAACGGTTCACGTGGTTAAAGATCAAATGTATATTATAGCACAATTGTTTGTCGAAAACCCCCCTTCTAAACTTTTAGTTTGCTATAACCCCATGGTAAACACATTGAATTGACATGGAACCTCCACAGGCATAATTTAAATGGCAACTATTATCAGATTATGTGCTTGCCATGGAACCCGAGGTCAAAGGTCACGTGATCTAAGGTATAATGTATAGTTTTGGGTAGTTTTGCTGCCGATGAGATAAGCAACTCCGTGGATTGGCATCTTGTTCTAGTTTGTAGATGCAATAAATATAAATGCTTTGTTGAAATAATTCATATGTAGCATTACCTTACACTACTGCCATTGATTGTACTTTCCTCATAGGTAGGGAAGAGCACACTCAGCAAACGAAAAACTGTAAGATTTCATTCTAACATAGTCAGGCAAGAATAACTTTTTCTTATTCCTTGCCGGATACACAAGGAATCTATGCAATAGTGATGACGTATGTATATGTCTTTGTGTTTGTGACACCTTCTTGTAAACAAAAGTGACCAAATGGCGTAATTTTTCCATTAGTTAAGCAATTGCATATAATTATTATGCAAAAGTTTTTGTGCCTTCTCCAAGATACGTCAAGGATGATGTGATATATGATGGTAAGAAAAGATAATTTGATTGCGTGGCACTCATTTTGCTAAATCATCGTATCCAAGCTGAATGATAAAAAAGGCAACAAAAGCACAATTTAGGAAGCCCCATAAATGTGTTATAACAAGTGAAGGACTAATAGAACTCACTGAGCTCATGCATTGCCAAGCCACTGACTCTTTGCTCCACGAACACACTACTTAATTATTGTTATAGTATAACAATATACGTACATGTCTTATTTAGGCATGAGAGTAGTCTATTTTCAGGATAGACACTGCAACATTAAGCCTAGGCCTGGCAACAAGTTAATGGTAGTTTACAGTTTTAAGTATAATGAAGTATATTGATAATCTCCAACTTGGAATTCAACTGTTTTCAGAACACCTTTTTGTGGTTTTTTAAGTTCTTCCTAACTATTTATGCCTGTTTTTCTGCTGCAAAAGAGGTACCCAGTAATGCCCAATATTCAGGGCGGGCAACAGTAAAGCCTGCCTCTGTAATTAGTATAGGGCTAATGTATACATATTTAGATGACGTACATTAATTTGCACAACAACTATACTAAATTTTTGCCCAAAAAGTAAAATAAAATAAGAAGTACTAATGTAAGTAACTTAATGAACCAAATCTCCAACACAAGAGAAATCATGTTATTTGGAACATATCCTGGTTCACACAGTCATCTCAGGAGGACGCCATTTTATCAACGTTCGACATCAGTCTACGCATATTAAGAACAAGCTCTCATCTCGCTGTCTCCATAAGAAATTGTATTGCTGTAATGATCTAGACCTACGACGAAAATCATATAATTTTGAGACCGTGAAAATGGTACCGTTGTTTTACCGTCCATATGGATGGCCAGTTATAACAAACCCAGTTGGCTATAACAGGGAGTTTTTATATGCCCTAACAACCCTATGGCTATACTGACCATTCAGAAAGGTCATATAGGGCCGGCTGCCACGTAATTTCAAAAATGTTTCATCCAATCAGAGCACGAGAAACTTTAATGTCAACTTAATTCGACGTATGTCTATTTCAGGACTTATGGCACACTAGGTCCATCATCGACGTAATGTGTCAACGGTCAAGGGCGGCGGAAGCACTTTTAATCTGGGGGGGGGGG
>KN886923.1:62274-72904 GCA_000934455.1 Apostichopus parvimensis
TATGCTGAGAATTTTTCGGGCACCTACTGAAAGAAAAATAATTTGCTATGTGTGTTTTCAATGGTTAAACTGATATTATTATGATCATTATTATTGTAACGACTTTCCCAATATTTATAAGCAATATGGAAGAGTAATAACACGGCAAATGATTGTATGTTAATGGCATGCGATGTATTTACCGACGCATGCCTATATGATATGCACATTAACATGTTAAACGCGCGCGGAGCGCGCGAAAAAATTTGGTAATAATTTTCGGGCAAGTCGTTACAGCCCCCAAATTAAATTGGGCTCCTACACCTATGGTAGTAAACATTTAAAACTTCCCGAAATATTTCATTCGACGTGGGTTTCGCTTTGTAAACTCTTTATTATTTAGAAATTTTTATGTAGAAAAAGGGCACATTTTTAACCTGAGGAAAAGTGGGGGGCACGTGCCCCCTGTGCCCCCCTGTTCCGCCGCCCTTGTCAACGGTAATTGCCTAAACGAACCTTACGGAAATGTAATTATTGAAGCAAACCACGTAATATGTGGACAACAACATGGGCTATCAGTTCTGCAAAGTTCAAGTGATGTGCACGTAAGCCTAATTCAATGTAGTAGGTAATGCATGTATGTGTGTATGTATGTATGTAATTTGGATCCTCATGCAAGAAGGAACTCGCGAAGAAGCCTCATTGGCTTATCAAAGCCGCAAGCTGACCGAAGTCAGTCTCTTACATTCACATTTAACGTCCATGATTTTTTTATTCGGAAGCTAGGCTTAAGACGGCGATGGGGAATATGATACATATAGTGTTTGTAGAACCCTTGACTTATTATTCCCGTTGTAACATACAAACTTCAAGAAAACTTCTGAATAGTAGGCCTAATGATATCACTCGTTAGGCTTACGTGCACGTGGCTTAAATGCAGTTGTGACAGCGCGATGCTAGATGAAGTTCTTAATATATAACGTCCTACTCTATTTACCATTATACGGCCTATACACATAGCGCGACAATCCGATGCACGTTTTAAACAAACCCCATGGCTATACTGAAGTAAATTAAGAAGTACTTCCAATGAGTCAGATTTAAATCACTTCGATATCCCTTTTTCTCGTTCTTTCTTGCCCCTCCTAAGTGGTCTGCTGACAGTCTGCCAAACGCTGACAGTCTGTCACTTGAAACGTATAACTTGAATACCCATTTCGTTATATAGTTACCACATAGAACATAGAAATGTCTCCGGTGCCGAGAATTAGATATTCTTTAATTGCAACTGCCAGTAGATCCCCCGAAGTATTTTTCTAACGGTAGCATATACGTGAACCTCACGGACTTATAATTACTGACCAGTACCTTAAATACTAGGCTAGACCTACTATGTATAATTTTTTATGCTTACGTGTACGTGTCTTGATAATAGTTGTGACAGCCCATGTTGTGTTCCAGCGGAGGCTAGTGTTGAAAGAGTGAAATATGTAGTGTCTTTCAAGAAATGAATCAAGTGTCATAGGGCTATGGTACGGAAGCGTAGGCGACACACATTGCAAAATATCACACTTGTCACGCCATTTCATTTCGACATGTCATTGTAACACGTCAAAAACCGTTTTGCTCACTTAGCATTTCTCGTCAAAATGTCAAAAATTTGATAATCCACGGTGGATTGAGGTCAGTATTGAAACAAATGTATACAACAGTCAACACTAACCAACACAGAAAAGCAATATTACGTAATATATGTGTTAAACTGATACGTCAGAGTGAGAGTGGGATAGTCAGCCAGATGACAACTGAGTAGTTTCATGGCCAAACTCACATTAATATGATTAGCTTAATGAGAACTATCAAAAAATCAAATGCTGGATTTGTATTAATGTAAATATAGGCTCTACGAAATACATGTGTTGTGAAGTCGTAAGATTCATATATGACACCATGCTTTATGATAAACGATGCCACCAACAGCTAGGAGATTTCTTGTTATTTGGAAGATATCATGGTTCACAACTTATCTTATAGTGTGCTTACGTTTTTGTCATTGTGCAATACATAACTCTTCACATGAAAGCTCTCTCAATATCGCACTATCGCTTCCCTTTTATTTGCATAGTTTCATGTTAACAGCATTAGCAGCTCGTAACATATCAATCCGTAATAGCTGCATGCCTATATCAATGTCAGTATGATGTACATTATGTACAACGTCTTTGTGCCATTGCAGCAACATATATTCAAACGTCAAACGAAAGAAGAAAACACTAACAAATGAGGATAATGATGACGGCGGGAATAATTTAACGTACAGTGCCGCTGTGATGCCATGATTACTTTGTGCAAGTCTGCGTTCTACAATGACTTCAATAGGAATCACACAAACAGTGGTATTTCCCAAAGAGAATCAAGATATTTTAGTTGTTTTAGTCAGTTTTTTGTTCGTATCATAAGCACTTACGTAAATGATGATGGTGTAATGGGAGTGATAAGTAGATCGAATGATCGAATAAGCCACATAGGTGGACATTGTTCCTACAGTAGGCATAGGCGTACGGGACCATTTCAGTTTGGGGGGGGGCAGAACTTTTTGTGCCCGAAAGTTCACGTGACACTATCTAAGCGGAGCGCCACCATCGGTTGGCGCGTAGCGTACAAGAAAATTTTTGGCAAATAATGCCTCTCAGATTGCCGGAAACGGCACTTCTGAGGCCTTGCAAGTTGCATCTAAACATTCTCTATTTTATAATCTCACGTTTTAGAAATTTACACTTCCCCAAAAATTTGGTAAATTAGAAGAAGAAAAAATGGTAACATCACTTTGAAGGGGAAAAATGGGACAGTATATTTTTTAAGCTCCTATTTAGTAACCGTATTTATTATTTTAACACAGTACTCAGCTACCTCCAGAAAAACATACATTGTTCAACGACACGTAGGCGGGATAATGTCGCTGTGTCGGGTGAGACTTCAATTTGTCTCACAAAAAAGTATAAAATATAACAAAGAATATGCTAAACCTGTACTTCTAGGCTTGTAGGCACTCCCCCCCCACACCATCCATGAAAAAGAAAATGTTTCTTATATACACTCATGTTGGGGATGTCCAGGTCAAGGGCGGCATAAACACTTTTAATCTGGGGGGCACCGACATCAAAGGGCACTTTGCAGAAATTTGATTGGACTGATGCAGCCTTATATTTAGTACCCTTTATAACTCTTATTGTATTATCTTATTTGTGTATACACATCACTCCATCAACGCCCCCCCCCCCCTTAAAGGAAAATATGCATACTAGCACTGCAATATCCAATGTGCAAATTGGGAAACAAAGAACAAGTTTTCTTTTGAGACAAAATGAGGTGAAATCATGCTAGTTGCTAATGTAAGAATCTTCCGAATTAGAGTTTGTTTTTCTTGTTAATATCTTAACAATTTTTTTCCATTCGAAATAGCTTTGAGTTTGACCCACAGAAATTCATCAAAAGTCACGGGCTTAGCCAGGATTTGCAAAGTTGTATGCACGACTATCTGAGCGGAGCGCCACCATCGGTTGGCGCGGAGCGTACAAGAAAATTTTTGGTTTTACAAACCCCTCAGATTGCCGGAAACGGCCCTTCCCGAGTGTTCATTCTGGTTCCCTGGCCTCTTGCTAACTTGAGGCACCTCAATTTTTATGTAGAAAAAAGGCACATTTTTAACCTGAGGAAAGTGGGGGGGGGGCACGTGTCCCCTGTGCCCCCCCCCCAGTTTCGCCACCCTTGGTCCAGGTATACAATTGACTAGTTAGAAAAAATTGATCGTGCAAAAAGCGTGGTAGCCCAGATAAACTGCGCTTACGGTGGTGTTACACGGAAATATTCGGGCATCATGATGCTAAATAAAGAAAATCATGGAATTGTCGGGCAAAAATTTGAAAAAGATTCGGGCAAGCTACTGCATTTTATAAGAAAATTTTTTTTTTCTCCTCTTAGGCTGCCCGAATTTTTCCGGACTTTTGCCCGAATTTCTTGTCCTCTGGAAATTTGGGGGGCAGTCTGCCCCCCTGCCCCCCGCCTCGTACGCCTATGACAGTAGGTACCACACCTTTTTAAAATGGTGGCAATTCAAAGTACGGATGGCCGAAAGGGGCAAAAAAGTCTGCATGCGGTTCATTTGATTGTACACAGTTGAGAATACAAAAGCACTTTTTCATTACCCGTAATCGTATCTGATAGCAGTAGCGTGTAGGGATGGGGTATATTAGCCAGTTTGTTATTCAAACCTGCATGTCGGTTTGTAGCACACTTTACTGGTATAACGAAGGACATTTGTTCATCAAAATCACAACAGGAAAATATAACAGTTCGCAAAATCTTCGAACTTGGTTTGCCACATCGAACCATGGAAAATATTAAATGAAAAAAATATTATGATGGTTTGAATTGTCAAGAACTCGTTAATAAAGAGCAACTGCATATTTTGTGTCAACATCTCTGACTTACGTTGAAACGTAGTCGATTATGGCCTATTCAATGTCACACAAATTTTATACCACAACTCAAATACAAATTGGAAACATCACTGTATAAAACAAGAGTTAAAAACGTATTTCGACTCAACATCTCTGTTCTGCAACTTCCTTGTTGTAATTTTATGCGAAGGTATGGTACTTATTACAAATGAATGAAAGATTATACTTATATCGAGTAACATAGAATAAGAAAATTTGAATTCACGATGTAAACATATCGTGAGCAGCAAGGTAACAAACTCTTAAAAGAACGATAAGGATTACTCGTGGGAGGAACTTTTGTGACAAAAGGGAAATATTGACATGTCTGTAATGATCATATACAGTGACATCTGCATGGCACATATATCCAAGTACTGATATGTCATTGTTGGCTTCACCGCTTCCTTGGTTCATCTACATGGTCATTGGATGCATGTACATATACGATTCCAGAATTTCCAGTTTCTTTCATTAACATATATTGTTCACTCTATCTGAGTGACCTGAGTGGCCAGGGCTACGTTTTGCCAGTCCAGATAACACACCCATTTTGAAGTATTCAAAGTAACCCTTGAACAAAAAACTGCCCTATTGTGATGAGAGGTGTTGCTTCGCGTCCTATGTATTAAATGAAACCGTTTTAAAATATTTTCATCTTTGATAACTTTATTACATTATTTCACTGTTAAAACGTGCGCATGAATGAGGGATCGAATTCTGATGAAAATCAGTTCGATATACAGCAATGTAAAGACATTTGTTGTATAATTTTAAAGCATATGAATAAACGACTGTGTATGAAATCTGTGTATGAAATCAAATTTCTGGAGCACATAGTTTTGTCCGGTTTCTGTCCGGGATTAAAAGGGAGCTAACTAGTCAATTATGATTTTATAAAGTGTTTGCAGCCGAACAATACTCTTAATTAGAATGAATCAGTTATGTGTGAATATATATATATTGCGCCGTTAAAGTGACGAAAAGTTACAAATCAACTCAAAAATGCTGCATCAAGATAACTATGTGACCTTGATAAACTACCTGAAGGAGAGTGCAGGTCAGAGCTAGTCCATTGAAAATTAGACTCGAATTTGATAATACTAATAAAAATATGATAATAACCAGCAGTTATTTTTGCGACGCTTAGCTCCCACAAATGTGGGAGAAACCCGCAAAGACTTATGGATTACAACTTACACGTCGGGTGGCTTCCAATTCAACAACATTTTAAACAAATTTGGAATGTTTTCAACTTAGAAAGTCATTTCAGATGGGAAAACCGTAGATTGCTCTTGGATGAAAAACCCACCTTACTATGACACGGCCGGATTTCGAACCCGGAACCTCCCGATTGCTAAGCCTCATTGCTTCAAATGCCACCGCTTTTATCCACTCGGCCACAGCACCGGTATATTTTGAGTCCAGACAGGAGTGTTATAGTCCTTAAACGCGGGTAATTGGTATTGATTGGCAACGTAAACTCTTGACGAAGTAGATTAAAGACGCAAGACCAAGTGTTATTAGGACTGAACAGTATACGATTAACCAGTCATATATCGGAGGTCTAACTCCAACATCCGTCGGCTGCATCTGGTCATTTGTAACTGTATTACCAACGTAAGCAATTGTTTTGCTCTCAGTTGATACCTCTCCAGTAAATTGCGACTCAGTTCTCTGTGAAGGATCTGTTAAGTTTGGTGATGTTGCTGTGGTGACGTCATTTATCATTGTACCATCTTCAGGGCAAGCAAATGGCAACGGCACATCTACTTCAAAGATGACATCTTGCCACATGCAAGTTACAGGACTTAAACGTATATACATTACTTGTTCTAGGAATAAATTATTCTTGAACAGTGATTGTAGTGTGATGAACGCACAGTCACATATATAGGGATTCTCACCGAACAGAAACCTTTCAGTCACATGAATATACGGCAGGATACTTGCTAATTGCGTAATATCATTGTTACGCACATCCATCAACTCTAAAGGAAAAATGATTCCCAGATAAATTGGTAACGGGATGGTAGTTATTCTGTTTTCGGACAGAATTACTCGTCTCAGAAAATGCAAACCCTCAAACAGACCACGAGGAAGAGTAATCAGTTGATTTTGATGGAGATCTAATATTACCAGACTAGACACATTTCTGAACATTTCTTCGTCGAGTTCAGAAATTTTGTTATTGCTCAAACACAGCCTTCGTAGTCGCAACAGTCCACTAAAACTACATTTCTCAAGAAGGCGAATTTGATTATTATCAAAATAAATGGTCATTGCTTTTGTTAGGTTACTGAAAACATGTTCACGGATCACTTCTAATTTGTTATGTTCTAGATATAGTCTTTCTATAAATTTCGTTTTTGTAAAAGAACCCACTTGTATTTCTTCCAAGTTGTTGTGAGAAAGCAGAAGGTATCGAAGTTCCGGTGTGTTATCAAACGTTCCAACTTCAACGACCGATACACTATTACGGGCGAAATCCAAAGTTTGAACTTTGCTGTATCCTTGCGTGCTGTTACCGTTGAGTTGTTGAATATAATTGTCATGTAATTCTAGTACTGTTGCATTTTCACATCCATTGGCGTTTGGGACACGGAGTAGGCCTTTATTGTCGCATCGTGCCCGATCAAACCGATCATCATAATCACATATCTCTCCACAGGTCAGTTTCAGGTCCGTGAGCGGGTTGTTCAAATGTTCAGCAGGCTGAGCCAATTCGGTAATCGATGGAGCAGAAGACGTTGCCAGTAACTTACAGCTGACGATCCAAAAAATATTGAACCATTTGCTTGTCAATATGGAAACAGTTGCCATTCTACCCTTAAATAGCTCGTGGCCGCTGAAAATGTACAAAACAATTCAGTGTAATTTGATTTATATATTAACCTGATATTAGGCCTACTATATGAAAATCCTTTAACCCATGTAAAGGTGTATTTAAGTTACAATGCACCCAACGAAGGTTTTCATCTAGTATTAATAATGTAATGATGAATGGTGGATTCCTAAGTTGCGCCAGATAATGCTGTGAGATCAAACGGTTTGTACTGCTTTAGACAAATTTGATTCTAGATTCTTCTACTAGGATGAGAAACGACATAGGACGTGAGTAGCATCAACATTATTTCCCCGAATCTCTCTCTTTAGGCTAAACATTGACGCAGATTATTTTTATGCGGAAATCAACCGCAAAATATACTTATCATATACGTAGTAGCCGCCATGTTACAGAGAAATATCAAAGCTAATTTTTGTACTGAGTTTTATACAATCTTTATACACCAAGTACATTTTGATTATTGACCTGCATGTATATCTAAATATATAATATGTTCTTCTATTCCGCTTAATCCCCGTCAAGAAAATCTCAGATAATCGGTCATACACAGTTTACGAATGAATTATCAGCAGGATACATACAAAACTGTATGGGACAAATGTTTTCTATTAAATAATAATTTTATGTAAGCACCAATGAAATAGTTAAAACCACGTTAAGAAAAAGACAACTTAAACACCAAAGTTGAATTGAATGGTTCTCGAACTATGTTTGAAATTAATATGGCCTGATCACCAAACTATGGAACGCGAAGAGGGCAAACTTTAGACAACGACTACAAACTTTAGACGTTTAACTTGAGACAAAATTAGACAACGACGTAAGTTTAGATAACGGAATTTTAGACATCAACGTGAGTTTGAGCAACAGCACGGAAAAACAGCAACAACAACTTTAGTTGAGTCAACAACAAACTTAGTTTAGACAACGAAATAAGTTTGCCATTTTCGCGTTCCATACCAAACGAAATCTTAAAACACAGCGTATACTTATGGTTCACGCTGTTCGAATTCGCGCTCTAACTATAGGCCTAAATGTATACATGCCTTTAAGTATAGCTTACCACTGTGAAATTCTTTATCCCTTAATTATTGAAAATAGCCACGAAATTAAACTTTGGCTACTTCGTCAAATAGACCAATGTGAGATGGAGCTCGTGTTTTATCGCAAATATCGTATGCTCACCGTCCTTCTATCCTTATTTCTATTAATGCTATAGTCAGTGCGTGGTTTAACTGGAACCTCGACGGTAACCTTGTGATAGTTCCTGTGGCACATGCACGTGTATAAATAGATAGTGATATTGTTATTCTTGTGACGTCATTTATATCATTTCACCATCTTCAGTGCAAGAAGATGGCAACGGTTGATCCACTTCAAAGAACACATCTTGCCATGCATATGCAGGTTATTTGACTTGGATGTGAATAGAAATCGTGATTCTGAGATGAAATATTCTTAAACAGTGATTATAGTGTAATGAACGCACAGTCACAAATATATAGGGATTCCCACCGCACAGAAAACTTTTAGTAACATGAATATACGGCACGGTATTTTCTGATTGCGTAATTGTAGTGTTATGTACATCAGTCAAGTCTAAAGTAGAAATGAGTCCCAGATAAATTGGTAACGAGATGGTTGTTATTCTGTTATCCGAAAATACAGACCTTAAATAGAGCAATAGTAATCATTTGATTTGATGGGGATCTAACTGGACACATTTCTGAATATTTCTTTGTCGTGTACAGAAATATTGTTATTGCTCAAACAAAGCCTTCTTATCGCAAGGGTCTATTAAAGCTACATTTCTCAAGAAACTTAACTTGATTATTATCAAAATAAATGGTCATTGCTTTTGTTAGGTTACTGAAAACATGTTCATGGATGGCTTCTATAAACTTTCTATAAACGTCGTTTCTGTAAAAGAACCCACTTGTATTTCTTTCAAGTTGTTGTGTGAAAGCAGAAGATTTCGAAGATGCGGTGTGTTATCAAACGTTCCAACTTCAACGACCGATACACTATTAAGGGCAAGATCTAAAGTTTGAACTTTGCTGTATCCTTGCGTGCTGTTACGGTTGAGTTATTGAATATTATTCTCCTGTTATTCTAATACGCTTGCATTTTCACATCCATTGGCGTTTGGGACACGGAGTAGGCCTTTATTGTCGCATCGTGCCCGATCAAACCAATCATCGTAATCACACACACACACATATATATATATATCCCGTAGTACATTTATATATGCCTCCATATTCTATCCAAGCCCTACGATTCACTGATAACGTTTGTTTATTAGTGGTGGCTGAAGAATTTAATTCAAAGGTCGTTTTAGTCCCAGTGATTACCAAAGCCATATTGCAATGGAGTGCGATGTACATACATACATACATACATACACACATACATACAAACACGTTTGATATGTGGTACAGTAGACTACTCCATTTTGGTCTGTGTTTGTGGAGGTAAAATGGTGCCCAAACTCGGAGAAAAGTCCTTGCTAGTTCATCCAGATTACCATACTCAATCCATAAGTTTGTAACATGATCTTTTGAAACATTTTTGTTTTCATTGCATGTACTTATACTGATGTAGACCTTACCCAGGCGATGTTAGAACTGACCTTACAGACACTGAAGTACGTATTAATGCTGACGCGAGTTCCTGCTTGCGGGAAGATCACATATACATACATACATACACACATATATACATACATACATACATACATTTAGTCTCCATTGACGTCAATAACCATTGACTAATATATGAATTGGGTAAAATCAAGCCGAGCCAAGCAAAATAGCCTACAATGCAAGCTTTAACAGAAACTGTTGCATTCCATCCCACTCTGCGAAACAGCTTTCTGCTGATTCTAAAATATTACACAATATGCCATTTATCAGACCTACTGATGGGCGGCGATGATGACGGACAACAAATTTCACTATATCCTAAATATTTGAACTAGTTTATAGCTTAAACGATTTATTTTCGGGGATATCCACGAAAACCAATATTGTCATCGCACATGCAACCCAACGGATAGTTTGAAGTATTATTTGGAAACGCCCAGATTCGTTCGACGTGCAATAACAAATATCTATTTCCATTTTCATAATTAAAAATTGAAAGTCACATTGACAAAACTTAGAATAATTGTTTTCGTCAAGTTTAACACATTGCGATTCTTTCAAATAGGTCTAACTAGAAACATGTGCTAATCGATATATAGCACCATCTAATTCTTTGTAAAGCACATGCTCACATTTGCAAGGGCGTAGGAACCGGGGGG
>KN886924.1:33351-46065 GCA_000934455.1 Apostichopus parvimensis
AGTCGTTGGGGGTTGTATGATATAGTCATTAAGACATATACCTAGTAAGTCTCTAAGTGCCATATACACCTCCACGTGCAGCTTTCTGTTACACAATGCAGTATTTTCCCTGAAGGCTTATGGGGAGGGGGAAGGGAGGGTCTCACATATTTTAGTTTTTTGGAAATATTAGATTGCAACCAAAAGCACTTTCTTTATATACGCTACTGTGTCTTATTTATTTAGAGCATTGTGCATATCAAGGTGTAAGTTGTATATTTTGAAAATCGTTAGAAACTGCAAAACTCGATGGATCCCCCCCCCCCCAGTAAAAGAAAACACGAGTCATTTATCATCCTCATTACCCCTCCGCCCTCCATACACCACTCACCTCCTCCTGTCTGTTAGATTCATATTATTAATGCCCATGATTATTTGATTTGATTTGATTTATTTGTTTTCTCACAAAAATACAATGTGAGGGGAAATCCTCTGAAAACCTATACATGGTTTAACAATGCAGAGGACTCCCTGCATTGAATTGTCAATTGTCAACAACTCTGTAACTGGACGACATACATTAATCTTGGAGTGACTCGAACTCGGGACCTTATCATTGAAAGGCACCGTCGTTAACCACTGAGCTAACACTCCTAAAATCATATAAAGCATACAACAGCATAAAAGCATATACAAGCATATAAAAGCATACATGCTAAGAATCATAAGCATATAAAAACATACTTGCTAAGGAGCACACATTTATACAAGCATATACTTGCTAAGGAGCACACACATATACAAGCATACTTGCTAAGGAGCACACATGCATTCATATGTACAAATACATATGCCAACAGGCCAAGAAGAATACACATCTACAAACAGACATACAAAGAAGAATACAAATATGAAGCATACGCATATATATATGCTTTCATGCCAATATACACATTTATGAGCATACACATTTACAATATCAAACAGGACGACACTATTATGCAATGACATTGTAATTTTGCAAAATGAATCAAGATAGTTCATTGATATACTTTACCAGGTATATGAATAAGTAGTCTTATGTTTTGTTGGGTCAATAAAAAAAACACACAAGGCTGTTTTTTTTCTACTGTTGTAATTTACAAAGAGAAAAACGAAAGATGCCAACTTTTTGCTAATGTATCGAATCTTACGAAAATGATAGACAAAAATTCCAATGGGAGTTTAAAAATCCTGTTGTAAAACTGTTAACTTGATTAACATAGAATGGGGGTTAGAAGAACGTGTGAATTGAGTTGTTAACCAGAGATCTGTTGAAAAGAAAAGTGGTATTCTCTACTCTACGTTGAAGATAGTCATTCATACGAACATTTGGTGTAAATAAAGATGTAAATTTTTAAAGTATAATGTCAAAAGTCTAAGGTCAAAGGTTACAAGATATAAATATGCATAACCTGAAAAGCTCACTCTCTCTCTCTCTCACGCAGTATTTGAGACCGGAATGAAACAACCATATAAGACCAAAGTTGTACTTAAGATGTATATATGTAATATGTTTATCTAACTCCGTATAAATGTTAATTCAAAAATTCATATTTTGTTCATTTTTTTGTGATATTTTAATAAACCTTGTTGATGAATTGTCCAATAATATTAACGTCATTTTTTTCTTTGTTTGAGTCTAGTTTGAAGTTTACACATTTCAGATCTGGTCGATGTACCACAAAGTCATACTGAAATCATACAATATTTTTCTACCATAATTACACGGACAACTGAACACTGTTCATTAGCACTGTGGACAAAGTTATGCTGTCAAGAATTTCAATAGCTGGTCTGTACGGTGTTTGTATATACCAACTAGGAATCCATACTATAAAATATGGTATGCTTGAAGAAAGCATGTCAGTAGCATGTTAGTCTTTAGTGAGAGTATATGCCTATTAACGTGGTATGCTTGATGGAAGTATATTACTTAACATGGTATGCTGGATGAAAGCATGTCAGTAGCATGGTAGTCTTTAGTGAGAGTATATGCCTATTAACTTGGTATGCTTGATGAAAGAATATTCCTTAATATGGTATGTTTGATGACAGCATGTCATTAACATGGTAGTCTTTAGTGAGAGTATATATGCCTATTACCGTGGTATGCTTGATGACAGTATATTACTTAATATGGTATGCTTGCTTAATATGGTATACTTAATATGGTATGCAGTAGCATGGTAGTCTTTAGTGAAAGTATATGCCTATTAACTTGGTATGCTTGATGAAAGTATATTCCTTAATATGGTATGTTTGATGACAGCATGCCATTAACATGGTAGTCTTTAGTGAGAGTAAATATGCCTATTACCGTGGTATGCTTGATGAAAGTATATTACTTAATATGGTATGCTTAATGACAGTATACCATTAACATGGTAGTCTTTAGTGAGAGAATGCCTATTACCGTGGTATGCTTGATGAAAGCATGTCAGTAGCATGGTAGTCTTTAGTGAGAGTATATGCCTATTAACGTGGTATGCTTGATGAAAGTATATTACTTAATATGGTATGCTTGATGACAGCATATCATTAACATGGTAGTCGTTAGTGAGAGTATGTCTATTAACGTGGTATGCTTGATGAAAGTATATTCTTTAATATGGTATGCTTGGTAAGAATATTACCTTTAACATGGTATTCTCGGTATACTAGAGATTAGGCTATGTCTTTAGCTCTAGAAAAAACATGAAAAACTAGCCTCGATAACAGCAGAAAATAAAAAAATAATACTTCTTTGAACAGGGGAAAATGATGAGTATTAGAAAGGACTTTTCTATCGCCCTTTGCGCAGGAATTTTGCATATACGCGAGCACCTACGTCACGTCACACAAAAAATAAAGTATAATTAGTGTTAAGGTCTCGCACCACAATTAATTGTTCCATTGACTTACACACTAAACTCGTCACTTTCAAGACCTGCCAAAGCATAAATAGAAGTTTTCAACTGGTATATCCTAGCCACCACATGATAGCTGAGATCTTGGCCTATCATGACACTTGCAAACTTCCATATCATGACCGTTTAGATTTTGAGCTAGAAGAGGAGCAAGATTAGCATACTGGACCCCAACCATTCCGTCTGCTCGCTCGGAGTAATATCAACATTTAACCAAAGATTTTCTAAAATGGTTTATATCACCTTCGATCCTCCCTATTTTCACACCATCTGTATACTTTAAATTATGCTCTTTCATATAAAGGGAAACAAACGATGACAGTAACTGATAACATGCTTAAACAAGCTTTACATTAGGTTCTTTTACCTCTTTTTTCTGACGGTTAACCTTTTGAGCGGATGAACACTACTCTAATTGTGGTGCGGTACCTTAAGCAGGAGCTGAAATGGGTGAATGCAAGTGTTTTGGATTCTCTTTGCCTTAAATGACTCTGTCAGACTTGATCTATCTTGAAAGCATGTATGCATCAGTCAATAATATGTTAACGAATCCTTTCGGCTTTTACGGACCCCTTGCGGGCTCATTTTTCTAACAGGCACCAAACCCTGGGGTTCGTGGACCCAGGTTGGTTTCAAATGGTAATATTGAAATAGCGTTCAGTAAAAGATGTAGGATATGTTGAACTTGTCATTCATATTACATGCATGTATGTTTTGTGATCTGCTTGAGCACATGTAAGAATATTTCGTTCTAACGAAGAATTGTTCCAGTTGTGTGTGATATTCGTTGCACGCGTTGGACTAACCTTAAACTTCTCCGGTAACTTATATTGCGTATGCTGCACGTAGCAACTTAGGTTCACTTTAGAAGGCTAACTGTGCAGAATTCTGCCGAATTTGAGAGAGTTGAGTTTTCCTGTATCCTGTAAGCTTTATTAAAATGTCAAACACTAGACTAGAAATTGAAAATGTGTTCTATATCATACATAAAGAGATATGGTGTAAAGGATTCAAAGTTAGTTTTATTCTTCGCAGTCTAAACATATCAGATTGCAGGGCGCCAAAGCAGAATCAGCAAGTGAATAAGCTGGACGTAAGAGCATATCATTACGTCACTTGCCTATATATAGGTACACTGTACAAGCAAACAGGATCTTCAGGCTTCTTCTGTGTCAATTGCCCAGATCCAGAACCGCGATTCTTGTGTGCGCAGACTGCATTTAAAACCATATATTGGTCAGCAATCGTTTAGACAAATGATAGAGGAATTTCCACAAGGACTGAAAAGGACCAGCAAGACCCCGCCTCTCAGAATCGATGGTCGTAATGTAGAAAACCTAGATTGGACTTGAAACTTTGGAGTT
This sequence comes from Apostichopus parvimensis, assembly GCA_000934455.1. Classification (NCBI taxonomy): domain Eukaryota; kingdom Metazoa; phylum Echinodermata; class Holothuroidea; order Aspidochirotida; family Stichopodidae; genus Apostichopus; species Apostichopus parvimensis. Next base: position 37,643 of record KN886924.1, read on the forward strand.
CGGCGTACTCAATATGAACAGGTCAATCACATATTTATAGTCTTTATTTTGAAATAGCGCCGTCTATACGTCCAGCCTATGAGAGACCATGTTAGTATGTGGATGCGTAACAGTTATTTTGATTAGTTGATTACTAATAAGATAAATTTAATAATAGAATTAATACTTTTAGGTTATACAATATAAAACTGATGGATGGACCCTTCCAATTTTAGCAAAGTGCTGAATTAAATGCTTAAACCCTAATTGAAGATTTCGATGTTAAATCAAAGTGTCAATTGACTTCAAGAAGGATGACGAACGAAATAATTAGCAAGACTGGACCATTGTTGGAAAGGGGGGAGAGCGGCAGGAATCATCCATTCATTCGGAAATAATTTTGTAATTACTGTAATCATTGAGTAAGATACTGCCAAAAAAAATCCAAAACCCATTCTTCTCGACCACCTCGCCCCATCCAACCGTCTTCACCGAAGAAGGAGAAAGAAATCACCATCATCTCATTAATTATATTCCGCCCTCATTTTCCTTAAAGGAACCTATTGCATTAACTATAAGCTTCTTTATTTCAGGTTGTGTAATTTATTAGAATTCCAAATAATGTTATAGGGAATCAATATAGCACGCGTCACATACAAACTTGTTGGCAGTCTAGGGCGAAGTGTGCACGACTTCGCAAGCTTTTTTTGTTTTGACTTCGTTACTACCATTTGCGATAGGAACTGTTGTGGGTTGTCAAGTGGTTGATATTATATGAAAAAATGCCAAAAGCTCCTAAAATCCTGCTCCGTTTGGAGAAATATCCTTGTCCAATGTTTACTGACATTTTTGCAATGTGTTATGCTATGGTGCCATTATGAAATCTCTTAGAAAGTTTTTCCGTTTTTGGTGATATTTCTTTTGTGACAGTAAGCAGTAATGTTTATGATATCCATCTGATATGTATCTTGTTTTGGCCAATTCATAACTTTAGCCACAACATACCACACCTATCACAGATATTAAATTGAAATGCAGAAATGAGGAAAAAGGCCGATAATTAAACACTGATGGTCATGTGATATATATGACGTCATAACTAGACTGTCTCAAGTCTTCAGTCCAGTACATGAAGGAACAGTTAAAGAAATGATATCACCAAAGCGGAGTGAAACTATTATTAGATGTTTTGAGAAAAAAAATTCCTCAAAGATTATTTACCTCAATTGACTCAGTAATAAAGATTCATTTAGTGGAATGTGGAAACACATGCACGCACGGGTGTTCTTTATTATTATTATTTTATTTATCAATTCTTACATATATACTTGACAGGTTTGATATATGGAAGAAATGGCAAGTAAATTCCGCTATTATCAAATCATAATTACAACGAAATGTAAATTGTTTAAATATAGATCTCGATAGTTGTTTTCTCTTCGCGCTCTTACATACGTTGAAAAGGAGATGGCGCTCTAGTGAAACCGGTATTGATGAACATTGCTTGTATCCGTGTGTCAGTCAGATAATTCAACATAGCGCCCCGTTTATCTCTCTCTCTCTCTCGCACTCAATAATTTTTTTCTTTTGCTTCCTCTACTTATTCAATTGACATTTATTTCTCACATTAAATTGTTGCAAGGTGATAAATGAAAGCTTTAAAAAGGACAAAAAATAAATAAATGTAAAATGGAGACAACAGTTGAGTATTTAGCGATACCTGTCATTTTTATGACAAAACAGAACCTCGAAAAAGTAAACGAAGAATATTTTAATTTTTTTTCTACTTAAAAGTTTTTGACATAAATATGACAATACGAACGTTAAATGGGGATATGAAATCTTCATTGTAGGCTTTTAATCTTGCAATACCTTCCAATTGACTTCCTCACTTAGTCGTCAATCTAAGTTGGTCTCTGAATTCTTCTCAAATAAACTTCCTTTTTTTTGGGGGGGGGGGGGGGGGCAGGTAGAAGTTACTCCTCACTGGGTAGCTGAGATTATATCCATTTTTACTTTGCTGTATTATCAAAGTGTATATATAATACTTACAGATATGAATGAGCGAGGATTTAGCTGTACCGGTGCGATGTTCTCATATCGGAACTTCTTCTGATATCGACTCAAATTGAGATAAGCCATAATTTAAAAACAGATTTTTGGGTTGATTTGTTTCGCATAATAATTATGTTTTATAATAATGTTTTAATGCCCATAGCAATGCAGATTTATATAAAAATAGCCTCAAATGACAACGAAGTGAAAAGTGCTCTTCTTAAATATTATAAAATGCTCTCTTGCATGTGATAAGCAACAACACAAGAAAGAATCTACAGGCGAACGAATTCTTAGGCTTAAGGCTTAGAATCAAGAAAAAATGATGAACTATTCGCTAAGTAACGAAAACAATTGGTGACACAAATACAGGGATGTATGCCTTAGTTTGAACAATTTCAATTATATTGAATAAAACATGTAAGGTTTGTTTACTTAACACAATAAACTACTGTAATTGAAGCACCAACAACTGAAGCTACTCCAGTGACGATGGCGCTATGCATTAATAATACTGTGGGTGATATGATTGGTTTTTATGTGTAGAATTATGTCAGGATTCTTATAGTGTAATGGATTGTCTAGTGCCCCATGCAAAAGACCCCCACTCCTCGCCCCTCGCCCCTCACCCCTTTCCTCGCCCCTAACCCCTGGCCCCTCGTCCCTGGCCCATCGTCCCACGTCCCTGGCCCCTGGCCCATCGTCCCTCGTCCCTCGCCACAACATATATGTATAAGTGGAACTTCCGATATCCACGGACAATCCGCTTATACCAATTGACTCAATCATTGCTACTAACAGTATGTTTAGTGACGTCATGCAAAATACACCAGATAAAGGAACGTTTTCGTGCAATTTAAGAAAAGCCAAAGATACAAACTAAGGGATCGTTGTAGGCCTACTATATACTCATTTAAATAAATCTTGGCCCATATTTATTTGGCTTTTTTTATAGAATAGAACAACTGAAAGAATTGTAATCGATGATACAAAACAGAAATAATTCACGTTTACAGTGGTTTTGGTATAGAACTTGTATAAATCATGGGTTCATTCCTCTCTTTGTCTCTAAATAACGTCTCCTTTCACGCAATTTACTCAATAATTTCAAGCAATAATGAAAGTTTACATAAAATAATGACCTCGCCCTAATAAAGATAGAAATGGTCTTAGCTTAGATTATGTAAAGATGGTAAGTTAATACATAGACATAAATAATACTTAGAAATAGACATTAAAAATTAAATAATGCTTATAGATAAAAACATATAAATATATGCAAATTTCCATCATTTCATAACTCATAAAACGTGGGGTAACTTACTATATCTTTGATATCTGTGACTTTTAAAATATTTTTCCATAAAAACACAGACAATAACAAAATTGTTCTTTACCCCCCGAGGCCATCATCATTACTCTCTGTGATGGAGATATTTGTGATGAATAATATCTTGAAATAATATTTTTTTTAAACTATAAAAGAGGAGGGTTCTTTTAAAAGCTGAAGATAAAGTAATGAATTTGTAAATATGACCTGATATTATCATTGGTTTCAGTGTTCACTGTTGACATTCTCCTTGAATAAAAAATAAATGTAAAGAAAAACGAAAATAAAATAAAGACGAGTTCACGGACTAGGGACACTATGACACTCCACAGAGTGACAAAATGACAGTCTACTGATACGACTTTTATCCTGATATCTTCAAAACTAAGCAAGATTATCCGAAGATATTTGAGTGGGAGTGGGGGGCTCTGGTAATGGGGGGGGGGGGGTTGTTCATCACGAAAATCTCGTATCAAATAAACTCAAGATGATGGTTGTGTTTGCTTTTCCTTGCAGGCGAACTTGGCCAAGTTGGCTATACGTACCAATAACTAAGAAATAACGTGTTACATGCATATATACAGGGGCGAACTGACGGTGGGTCTGGGCCCCCGGGCATAAACGGCCATTGCGTCTCCCTCCACCAGCAACCTAGCCAGCAATAAAATACAGTGAGGTGATCCTCGACCCCTCCCACTGCCTCCTCTGAGACAAAGAGTCGATCCTTTGCCCATGTTTGACTGAAACTTCTATTCTAGTGTAGAAGCTGGCCGGAGTTAAATTAAAGTTAATATCGTGGACCTGTCACTGGCAGTCACACTTGGAAAACTATAAAGTAAACGAAATAATATATTAAAGACGACACAGTCCGTGCGTTACTTAAACAAAATATATATATATATATATGTGTATGCTCTCGTGGTCTACAAAGAAGTCCTCACCTCAGTCTACAGAGGCAAGACTGTTACATGGTTCATTGCACATTGTGAATTGGGTATAAATAGTTGGCAAGCTTTTAAAATAATTATTCAAATTAGCTAGTTGCCTTTAACCCAGTCGTTTATAATTAAAGGCAGTTTTCAGTCTTTATTTTACTTTCTACACTAGCATGGATAAGGACCCCAAATGCTCGAAACTTTCACGTCAGCATACGAAATCTCGGATTTGATGTTTTTTAGGCCATGGACTCTGATGCGGCCCCAATTACTCTAGGCACTCTGATGCTACCTAATTGCTCAACTGGTCAGTCCATCCTGCCTGCAATCCAAATACAAAAAAATCACTTTACGTTGCAAGAGAAATAATCCAACATGACTATAACCTTTCCTATACCTACCGTCTCTCGTATACGGTTTCTTCCTCAAAATAACGTCTCGATGAAGAAGGGGAGAAAAAAAGTTAAAGAACCAACAACAAAAACGTCACTGAATACCATCATAGTTGTATCTGGTAAACCGAGTCAGGCGGTAGTAAATGTCGAGGTGAAAGGACTATTTGAAATTTTAGGTTTATTACTAATTAAAATGGAGCTTGATGTTTTTGCGAGTCATAAACATTGCCTTGTTGACGTTTATTGTACACAGAGTCATGTAAAGCTTTGTATTGTAGTCTGACTCAAGTTTTCTTTTTGAAGAAACACAGAAAGAAGAATAAGAAGAAAGAAAGAAAAAGGGCAAACGGACAATTCAGCGATGTTGTTTATTTGCCGATGAATGACTATTTGTCAGTTACTACTTGATCCGTATATTTTCTGCTGAAAATGCCTCCATCCGATCACCTGAGATTTTCTTATCATCTTTGGGTCTACATCAAACGCCTGTATGGGATTGATTGTCTTTAATTTACATAAATATCGAGAAAGACCAAAATGAGAGCAAAAGCAAAATATTTGAAATTGTGAATGTATATATAGAGTCGGTTATTCATGTCATCGTTTAATCGAACGTGATTTTTCGGTTAATAAAATGATTTACATAATTGGTGGACTAAACATAGTAGCATATTATGTTATCAAGAACAAGAATTTTAACCGGTAACGAACGACTGCTGCAAATATATTCTAGCATATTGACATCAACATGAAACTTCAAGCATATTTCCTTTATGTATTAAAATATAAATGTATGTTTATTTAAGAGCTATAATTTTTTTGATAACGTGAGAGTAAAATATAAATGAAGAAAATATATATATGTAAAAAGAAACAGGGAAAATAATTTTGCCGAAATTCAATATTTAAATGCGTATCGTCTGCGTTCTAATAATGTGAGCAGAATCTTTCGGAGGGGGGGGGGGGGGGGTTGAATGATGTTATAGATAGTGCGATCTCTTTACTTTGAAATATTAAAATATTAATTTCAGATCGTTCTACAACGGTCCAGTTTGTGTCAGCTCTGTCTTTATTGAATCGTTAACTCTGAAAGTTGTGAAAATAACGATTACAATGTCCATCCATGCTTTAAGTCACGAAGCTGACGTTTTATTGTGGTGCGCGTGCGCGCTGCAATATTGGCATTACTGGCCAAGTAAACGATACCTACATGATTGGACGTAGAAACTTAAAGTTTCATATAGTCTCTGTACATTTGCAGTTCCCGAGGCTTGCTGTGTAGCCAACTAATTCTGAGCCTGTCACGGCGCTCACAAGCGCCCTCACTTTGTAGGTACCTTCATGACTTTACTCCCTGGTGTGTAGTCCGCCCAAAAAATAACACCATGAACAACCGAAATGTTCTTCCTAACACTGCAAGCACTCCACGCGCACTACAATACTGCGTATTTGCAGGCAAAGGGAGTTCTAGTTTAGTATTTGTAATTTCGGCAGCATTGCCTTCAGGTCATGTCACGTTATTCACAAAATTCGATACGCCCTCAATTTAACTGAAAAAAATTAATATGTGGTTTCGGTCGATTTGTTTGCAACTAACTAGCGACTCAGTGCAGAAATTACGTCTCCTAAAATGAGTATGTAATGTTTCAATTGAGAACATTTTAGGTTTAATGCCTACGTTCATTGATTCTAGTGGTGAAGGTTTCGATGTATCAAAGTAACATCTTTTTTATACAGGTATACCTTCTCGTGCCCTAGCGTCGCACCACATATACGTCCATCCATGCACTCCAACATTTAAGCGAGAAAAAAATCATGTTAGGTAATATTATTTTTAACAGATTTTTGCTCGTCGTCTTTTTCTGTTTTCGTACTTTTCCTGATGACACTGGAACGGGTAACTACAGACTATTTGGAATTTATCATTTTATGCAAATTAAAGTCTGTTATAATTCAAACATATCTGTAAAGGACAGAAAGGTTATAACTGCCACCAATGGTGAACATGACATAAATCCATTAAAGGGGTATCATATACATGGAGAAAACTTTAAAAAAATTTCCGAGACCATATTTCTTTCAAGATGTATGATGTTAGCCAAAGGGGAAATATATATATATATATATATAACAAATTCAAACACAAAGGAGGCATAGTCATATAGAGACGACTGATCGAATCGTATTATGGTCACCGCGTTTAGTTTTCACTACACATATCAAAGTAGTTTAGCGCCATCTTCACAATGTTCCTTGGTTGTTTTGTTGTTTTGTTTGACGTATTCATTTGTGGCTTTTATTCAAGTTGAACTGACGTTAATGGGAGCAGCAATGTAAGCCTGAACTACCGTTAGATAGCATTAACGTGACGTTTTGTAGCTATAAACCCGATTTTACGAAGAATACACCCGACGAAAACCATCGTAAATAACGCTTTCTGGAGTAACGACTCCAGAAAAGAATTTTCATGGGAACAACTGGAGACACCTTTCACCTACACTGAACCTTAACAATCCCAGAAGAGGAGAAAAAGCTAACAAGATGGGGGAAAATAAGTCTGACCACTATAAATGAAAATATCATGCTAGTATACGATCGACAGGTAAAAAAAAAATTGGTCTTAAAACTAAAACATAAAAATAAGGTTTATAGCAATTTTTACGTAAATCAGTGTCACGCAATGGCAATAAGTGAGGGACAACTGACAACTTATCTACTGAAGTAAAAAAAGACAAAATGTCACTAAAGCGTCATTTACAAGGAGATGGTTGATGAACTAGAAGGGGAATAAAATAAATCCCTTTGAAATATTTCAGAATTGACAAAATGTAGTCTGTCAGTGCAAACTTTTTCAATTTATTTTCATGGGAAAGGTTATTGAAGTTAGTTTTGAGATATGTTTAGTTTTCATCTTGGAGTCAAATATATGGTTTTTACCGTATATATTTCAATAGACACTGATGTGTCTCTATAAATGCTGATTAAATTATGGTATCCGGTAAATCGTGTGAGGCTTTAACGTTTCTTTCCTTCTTTCCTTCTTTCTTTCTTTCCTTCTTTCTCTCAGAATTTCTTTCTTTCAGAATTTTCCTGATGATTGGAATTTGAAAATGAAACTAGCTTAAAACGGATTTCAGAAGGACTGTTCCGTCTTCTTCCGTGTTGCAACGCAATGCCTCACCCCCCCCCCCTCCCTGGGATGGGTCACAGCAACCCTTAGCCACAATATTGTCTCTCGCTTTACAAAACACACAGCATCAACACTACAAAAAGACTATTGTCAGTTTGTTGGACTTATATCAAATCGAAACAAATGTTTACCGTATTTCTCGGGAAAGCCTCTGACGTTTCAAACCAAACATGAAAACATATATATATAGGATAATATAACATTCATGTTGTATGCACGAGTTCTAATCAACATATATCGGGATGAACTTTTTTCTATTACAATTATTACTACCTGCAGTTAGGGTTTATATTAATGAAGAATTTGATGGGGTGCGCAAGTTACCTTCTAACATTTACTTTTGATGAAGCTCGAAGGAGGTGGAACATGTTCGTTCTGTAACGAAACACAACCAGTTACTATAAGCACAAGCACATCTCCTCTCCCCATTCCTCCCCACCTCCCCACCTCCCCGACTCCCCGACTCGCCACCTCCCCACCTCCCACCTCCCAACCCCAGCCCGCCTCTGTAAGACAAGCGTTCCGCGGGGATTACTTGT